>BHFT01039496.1:0-45554 GCA_004320025.1 Laticauda laticaudata | reverse complement strand
TTTAATAATAGTATTATTAGCATGAGTGGGAATGCAATGTGAAGCATCTTTTGGGGTATCCAAGTTCTATGCAATTGTCATTGATGTTAGAAGATCAACAATTTACGCTCTTCTATTGTTATAATCAAATATTCATCTGGAACACATCTCCCTCCTTTGTTTATTGGGGCAAACCATCATAGGAATTATGCTTTCAGGAGTATTACCTTGCAAAGATGTTGTCAAGATAGACCATGATTAAATAAAATGTCCAAATAACAAAAATTCTCTACTTGTATTGTCACATGATTTTGAATTTTCCAGCTGTACTCCTAATATTTTTTTTCAAAAATCAAAATTTTAGTTTTGATCATTAGTTGATTTGTAATTGATTTTCTTGGCAATACTTAGCTAGTGCCTCAAGAAGGCATTTCAAACCCTGTCTAGTGCATGCAAGAAGAGCATCATCTGCATATAATAAAGTACAAAAGCCAGGATGAGATACTTTGTTTGCAGAAAATTATAGGGGCAACAGCCAGATTTTTAATTATATCTATAAAAAGAAGGTCTTTAGTAACACATCAATAAACTGGGATTTTAATTGCTTTATGTAATATTTATCAAATATTTTATTTTTTAAACTGTTTAGCTACTGCCAAATTTTAAAATATATTTATATCTTGTTATGTGTGTTTTGTAAGACCAGTTGTCATTTTCTACAGACGTGTTAGCTTTCAGTACCATGGATAAATAGCTTGCAGACAAGAAAAAGCTGAAAATTTCACTCATCCTTTTCCTGATTCTCCCCATCTGGAAAACTCTCCTTTCCCCCCCTCTCTTTAGAAATTAGTTTCTCTCAGACTGTGTATATGGTTGTCCTTATATAACCCCAATCATATTATATCTGAACAAAGCTTGTATTTAATGCCATGATTCCAGCAACATCTAAACTGCACGTCTTCCCAATTTACAAAATATTATTTTTTCTGTGTTTTTAAAAAAACAAAACATTTCTCAGCATATTGATAATACTGTAAATTATTTTCAGAAACAGGATACACATCCAAATGTACTTGCACCAACAGCATGCAATTAAAGTGTGAAACAACAATGATGCTGGGACTTACATTTAATCATATTTATTAAAAATGACCCAGAAATGAACATTGCACTTGGAAAAATATACAAATGACATTTTCTCCATCTTAAAGCCAGTGTCTGGTTCTAAGTAGCAAATTTAAAAATAGTTTTGTGAAACAGACCATGTAGAACTGGAGAAAATGAGATCGAAGTAATCATTTATAATTACTGTTACAAATAGAAGACAAAGAAGGAATCTGTTTCCATCTGACCTGTTGGTGCATAGAAGAAAAACATAAGCTTTTTTCTATCATCCAGGACGTCAAGCCATGGGATGTTGCTTTTAAGGTTGATTTCAGTTGAATGCATAACTGTCAGAGGATTTTGACAATTCAGCAAATGCCCTGACCCATGATCCCTTATCAGAACCAACTATCTGACCTCCAGCTCTTGCCTGAAATTGATGTGCATTCCACCAATTGTACTTGTGATCACTGGACTGCCTGACAAACCTGACCTGGCTCTCAGAATCTTGGACTGGATTTTGACTATTCTGCACAAAAACATTCAGGCAAACTTCTTTCAAAACTTCTGTTTTGGTTTATATATCTTGTCTGTTGTTACCTTCTCAACCTTGAGCAAACTGCTAACTTCCATGGCGACGGCACATGTGTGAGTATATATTTAAAACCCGAAGCAGAATAGGAAGGGGTGGAACAACCATGCATTGGGAATGCTTACATATGGATCCCTGCAGTGACTTTCAGGGTATGAATCCTGGACTCAGAAATTCTTTCAATGGGATTATACAGCCTCCACAATCTTGTCTCCAACTCTTGACAAAATACAGCCTGCAGGACTTAGAACTGTCCATCTGGATCCATTGAAACAGCAGTTCCAGGAAACCTAGTACCCTCTTATCACTGTGTGTCTATGTCAGCACCAACTTCATTTCAAGAGCCTTGGACGCAAAGGTAGTTGCCATAGTCACTTTTCCACATTTGCCCGAAGGGGTTCAAAATAAGCTTTGAAATAATGTCTTCCGGAATCTCATTTCTTCTGCTCTCTCCCCCTCATTCTCTTTCTCTCCCAAAAGCATCTTTGCATTCTAATTCTCCATAATGCTGTTATTTTGAAGGCACAAATACGATATCTTTTTTTCAAATAGGCAAGAATTATCAGTCGGTTACATCACCACGAGTAATAACACTTATCAAGTGAATGTGAAGAACTAAATTAAATGGCACATCATTTTGTTTGGAGGGTATTTTGCATGCATAAATAATATATGAAGTGAATTTATCATACTTCTCAACCAGTGCCAAATATTTTCCCCCAAAGAATTCTTCATAGTGTAGCAGTTGGGAGAGAAGAAAATAAAATAAGCACTGAAGCTTTGTTTTGTTTTTTCCTTAAGGGAGCTGTTCCATAGACTGCTGTGCAGGTAGTCCTTGGCTTATGACCCCAATTGAGTTTTCTGTTGCTAAATGAAACAATCATTAAGCAAGTTCTGGCAGCCCTAGTTGAGGTTGGTAGGTGAAGACTTCTGATCCCTGCAAACTGAATTTAAAACCCAGCTGCCTGGAAGAAGCAATGGAGGCATTGGCCATTTAACTGACTAGATACAGTACTAAGAGTGGTTGAATTTCAATGGCTTCAGTGGAAATGTTGCTGTCTGTGGTGCTGGTTCCTAGCCATGGAAGACCAAGGTTGCTCTCCAAACTGATTTTATCTCTGTCAACTCGACTCTTTTGGGAGGGTCAGCACTCAGTCTTGTTGACTCTGAAGACCATGGCTGACTGAGGAATTCTAAAAGTTGAAGTCCACAGGTCTTAAAGTGGACCCCGGCTTAAGACAGTGGTGATAAGGAATGAAATGTTGAAGGAAAATTAGCAGCACACTGATTAGGTAAGGTAAGATTAATCTTGCCCTAAAAGATGGAGGGGTGGAGGGACTGAGGGGGAAAGAAAGAAAGAAAGAAAGAAAGAAAGACAGGAAGGAAGGAAGGAAGGAAGGAAGGAAGGAAGGAAGGAGGGAAGAATCAAGGAAGGAGGAAGAAAGAAATATAGCTAGAAAGAAAGAAAGGAGAGAGGGAGGGAGGAAAGAAGGAAGGATTTTGCTCTTTCTTTCCTTCGTTCCTTTCTCTGTTTCTATACTTTACACTTTGTTTATACCAACACTCAAGATGTCCTTCAATGATAAATCAGGGCTGTTAAAATAAGGAACTGAATTAAAATCAATCATGAAAATAATAACAGTCAAAGACTTGCAAAAACAGATGCAATTTTTTAAGTACAAAAGGAATCAATAAAATAAAATAAAAAATACAATAAAGGAGAAGTGGCAAAATCTTTTTACAGCTGCTATTTACTCACAGAAGTGTGAATCGGACATTCCAAATAGTTGAATGATGTGTTTATCCCACAATGTAAGGGTGAAGGGAAGATATGGTGCCCTAGAGGAAGCAATGCTTCTCAAACTTGGCAACTTTCAGACATATGGACTTCAGCTCCCAGAATTCCCCCAGTGAACAGGTTGGCTGGGGAATTCTGGGAGTAGAAATCCACATTTCTTAAAATGGCTAAGTTTGAGAAACACTTTTCCAGATGATGCTGTTTTAAGTGTCATCTGAACATCTGTCTCTATTATCTATGTTGAGTGGAGCTGGTAAAGTTGCTTTGTAAGATGGTTCAAAGGTCCAGAGCCAGAGGTGGAATTCAACAGGTTCTGACCAGTTCTGGAGAACCAGTAGCAGAAATTTTGAGTAGTTCAGAGAATTGGCAAATCCCACCTCTGACTGGCCTTGCCAATCCCATCTATTCTCTGCCTCCCATTGAGTCCCAGCTGATTGGCTGGATCTTCTTTGGTTGCCCTGCACAGGAGAATGGAGCTGGAAAGCAGGTTAGTAGGGGATGGGAAGGAATGTGATTTTGCAGTAACCTTCCCCTGCCATGTCTACCAAGCCACACCCACAGAACCGGTATTAAACATTTTTGAATCCCACCACTGTCCAGAGCCCATCATCCACAGATATAGTGCACCTTCACAAAGACATAGGCGACAGAAATAGCGTAGACCTTTTTCTCTGTTGATGTTTCTCAGTTTCCTCAGAGACTTATCTTTCCACCAGCAGCTAATTCTTTTAAAAATCAATATGTTTCAATACATACTTTGGTTTTTATACTGGAACTGTATTTATGTATCTGATATTTAAGAAATAAAACAAAAATACCACCCGAGTGTGCATTGCAGAATATTGCTTGGCTGCATTTCTTTGTGTTGTTGCCATTGTGTATTTCGCCTCTGGAACTGTGGCCTCTCAGTTGTCACAGGGCTGAGAGCCCCAATAAATTGAGTTCATTTTGCACAAATTGAAAAAACATTTCCTTCAGAAATGCATTTGAAGTAATAGCCAGGATACGAAGCAGAGTAATTGGGTGCCTATGGTGACTTTAAAACATGATATACGCTTCTGTTTGTAAGCAGTTGTTTCTTTTATTGGAAAGGAAAGGAAAGTCTGATATTATTGGGTTTTTGAGGCCTGTAAGATAATTATTTTTTAAAAAAAAATGTCATCAAGTTGCAATTATAGGAAAAGAGGCAAAGTTATTTCATTTTCTCTTTAATCATCATCTTGCCTTAATTCCAGAAGTTTTAGTTCCCTTATTGTTCAGTATTGGATACGATGTGCAAACTCCTTCCAGAAGCCAGGAGAATATTGGTGGTACTTGACTTACAACAGTTCATTTAGTGACCACCAGTGGTGGGATTCAAATGTTTTTACGACCAGTTCTGTGGCACAGCTTGTGGCTGTGGCTTGATGGGCGTGACAGGGGAAGGATACTGCAAAATCCTCATTCCCTCCCCAACCCACTAACCTGCTTTCCAGCTCTGTTCTCTTGTGCAGGGCAACCAAAGAAGATCCAGCCAATCAGCTGGGACTCAATGAATGGGAGGCAGAGAAAATAGATGGGCTGGTGGGCATGCAGCAAGTGGATTGGCCAGTTCTCTGAACTCAAAATTTCCGCTACTGGTTTCCAGAACCAGTCAGAACCTTTGAATACCACCTCTGGATCAATTGAAGTTACGATAAAAAGTGACTTATAGACCATTTTACACACTTACGACCCGCCATGGTCACATGAATCGCATTGGCCACCGGTTCATATATGACAGTTTCCGTGTCCCAAGGTCCATGATCCCCTTTTGCAACCTTCTGACAAGCACAAGTCAATGGGGAAAGCCAGATTCACTTAACAACTGTGTTATTAACTTAACCACTGCAGGGATTCACTTAGCAACTTTGGTAAGAAAGGTTGTAAAATGGGGCAAAATTCACTTAGCACTGTCTCAGCAAACAGATTTTGGGCTCAATTACTGTCATAAGTAGAGGATTACCTACAACTGTGATGGTGAACTTTGGCACACGTCCAGAGGTGGCATGCATGAGCCCTCTTTCTGGGCATGTGAGCTGTCACCCCAGCTCAGCTCCACTGCGCCTCCCACCGGCTAGCTGGTCTTTGGGTTCTGCCTGCGCATGCACAGGGGGTGTTGTGGTTCACTGGCAGCAGGTGCGGATGGCTGAGGTCTCAGAGAGCGAGGCTCAGATGAGGGGCCTGCGTGTGATGCAGGGATGGGCGCCAGGACCATCAGGGGGTGAAGTTGCCTTCGGAGATTGTGGAGGCTGGCAGCAGTGAGAAGAGGTTCCCGAGGAGCCTGTACCAAGTGTGCATGTGTCAGAGCTTGCTCGAAGGAAAGAGCAGCTGCAAGCAGCACAGGCGACTCAGGAGTAAGGCTGCAAGGTAATGGCCCCTCCCTCAAGAGACAAAAGCCAGCTGAGAAACTGGAGTTCTTTGCAGAAAGCAAGAAGTTTTTGCATTCAAGCTTGTGCATGTTTGGAATATCTTGGTGCTTGGACACTCTTTGTGTTTGAAATACTTCTTAGTAATGTTATCTAGTTTCTTGGCAGCCTTGCTAACCTTGGCAAGGTCGTTCTTATCAGAGACAATTAGTTTGAAACAGCCTTTTAACTGGGAATGAACGGAATTTGCAGAGAAAGCATTGAAAGATTTTGCTTTTACCTCTGTTTGGTGTTTGTTTTCCTTGGAACAAGGTTTGGGTCAGAACAAGGGGTGGGTCAACATGCAGAGGTCATGCATGCATGTGTGGGGGGTTGGCACACACACGGGGGTCACACACACATGCACAGGGTGCGGGAGTTGCACACGCATGCATGGAGGGACAGGTTGTTTGCACGGGGCTCAGGTGCATATTGCATTTTAGGGATGCATGCATGTGCTTTGGGCACTTGGTGCTGAAAAGGTTAGCAGTTACTGACCTATAATTTTTTTTTCAAGAAGACCCAAACTCTCATGCTTACTCATGGCAACTGCAGTCAGTTATTTCAATTCTAAAAAATAAAGATTGTAAGAACCTTCCAGAAGCCAGGAGAACATTATTATTATTTTTTCAAGAAGATTCCAAAACCTCATACTTACATCAGGAAGCTGCACCGAGTTATTTTGATTTCCCCTATTCTACAGAAATGTCTGAGCAAGTTATGATAGCAATTTTTAAGCACGTTTTAAGCTTATCAACTCATGTCTGTTTTAACTATTTTTTTATGCCGTGGTGGCTCAGTGGTTAGAGTGCAGTACTGCAGGCTACTTTTGCTGCCTGCTGGCTACCTACAATTTGGCAATTCAAATCCCACCAGGCTCAAGGTTGACTTAGCCTTCCATCCTTCTGAGCTGGGTAAAATGAGGACCCCGATTGCTGGGGGCAAGAGGCTGACTCTGTAAACCGCTTAGAGAAGGATTGTAAAGCACTGTGAAGCTGTATATCAGTCTCTGTGCTATTGCTAGTGCTCTTCCTTTTCTCCTTCCTTCCTTCCCAGTGCTAAGAATGCAGTATTACAGACTAACTCTGTCCATTGCCAGCAGTTTGATTCCCACCATCTCAAGGTGGATTCAGCCTTCCGTCCTTCCAAGGTGGGTAAAATGAGGACCTAAATTGTTTGGGGACAATAGGCTGACTCTTTAAACCACTTAGAGGGGGTTGTAAAGCACCGTGAAGTGGTATATAAGTCTAAGTGCTGGTGCTATTGCCATGCCACTGATTCTTGAGAAATTTTTGATTTATTAAATTTGGATGCCTTGTGACTGATGGTGATTTGTATAACGTCTTGCAGTGTTGCATCCTTGGAGAATGCAGTCTGCTGTGAGGGTCTAAGACTTCTTTCCCCACTAAATAAAGTTATTAGGAAAAAAAATATTGCACAATCACAATCTTTTGCAAAAATTCAAGGATCTCTCTCCCCAAAGCCTGGACAATCCTGTGATTCAGTACTAAAATTTCATGGACTTTGTGCAAGAGTATCCAAATCTAACCAGATTTCATGCTCTGGTGAAATTAAGGGCATTTTGTTTTTAAATAAAGGAAAACCAACAAAAATATTGAATTCTTTATTGTCACTGTATGTATATACATAGTATATATACAATGAAATTCATAAATAAAATATTTTAGCCAATAAAATATCAGAATCATACTAGATGACTTAACTGTCATGAATGACATGTTGTTAAGGCCAATTTGTTGGATTATTGTTGTGTATGTCAATAACACTGATTCCAAATGCCTTCCAAAATGAGATTTTAACTCTGATCCTCCAAAGGATTTAATTTAACATCAATTCAGCATGAATTCTATAATGTAGGAGCCATTATTGAAAGTCTATATGTTGTGTACATATCTAATAAGTCCCAAAGACTTATGGTTGTGTAGACAAATTTATAATAGGGAAAGTTGTTCCTGCTTTCTCAGTATAAAATCTGTACATGCTATCTAACCTTCCTTAGGTAAGATATTTGCAGACAAAGTGCTCCTGCTGAAGAATATAACAGAAACTACTTGTTTGCTTACTCTTTTCTAGGATTAATTTCAGCTGTTGCTCAAGTGTCTCACCTTGCCCCTAAATTCTTAGAGAGATTGAAAAGCAATATAATCTCTGCCTGCAGGCTCAACATGGAACATGAATGAGGAGGTAATTTGAAAGCATTTTTGGCAGATGCTACTTTTTCAGGCAGAATTCCCACAAAATCTCTTTTCTAAAATGTATTGAGATTGATGCGAAGAAGTCACAAGAATTTCAGCAACTAAATTATTTTTCACTGAGAAATAATATGTCCTTATATGCATAATTGTAGATACTTCCTTCCTTTCCATTTCCCTTCTTTCCTGCCTTCCTTCCTATCTTCTTTCTGTCCTGTCCTTCCTTCCTATCTTCTTTCCTTCCTATTTTCCTTCCTTCCATCCTTCCTACTTTTATTCCTATCTCCCTTCCTTCCTTCCTTCCTTCCTGTCTTCCTTCCTATCTTCCTTCCTTCCTGTGGGGAGGTGAATCTTGTCACTGATATTAAAAAAATCAATGAAGATATAAATAGAAAGATAGAGATAGATATATTGATATATTTTAAAAATATCAGTCAATTTCAGTCTCAGAATCCACTTTTACAATGGATTGGAGGGTTGTTTTTTTTCTTTGACCAATAGAAGGGGTTTGGTCATTTTTAAATGATCATATTCTTTCTGGAATGAAGGGGATACCAGCTAATATCAGCCGAAGACAAGGGGTGTCTTCTTCTCCTTTACGATCTCAGAACAATAGCAGTTGCAACCTCATGTTCTTTCTAGCAAGGAAAGAGTAACCTAATTAGGGCTAGGGGCTTTTCCTTGTTCTTCTGGCTCCATCATTTTGGAGCTATCACTGGGTGAGGGGCATTCAGCATTTTCATTCTCTTAATGGAGCAGTTCCTACCTTGCTGCTCATAGAACCAAATAATTATCACCTTCATTTCTGAGAATAGAGGAACATGGAATAAATTGAGCATGGTCCATTTGGAGTTCAAGAAAAAGAAGTTGGAAAGGTACACTGAAGATTATTTAGTCCAGTTTTCTTGCTCAATACGAAATACTCCCAAGTTCTTTGGCAGATGTTTTCTTCCATCTTATATCCTGCTTGTACGTATCCAGGAAAAGTGGTAGAGAAATTGCTCTTTGCTTCAGTCACTGTTTATTCATCTGGGGAGGGAAGTTGAGTGGACATTATGAACAACAAACAGCTATAGTAACAGGGTAGGGGACTTTGGAAATTGGTGGCAGGCAGGCAAGAATTGATCAATTATTATGAAGAAGTGGTATGTAGGAGAGATTAAAGATGTGAAGAACACCTTCAATTTAATCTATCCTGCATACCACTTCTTCATAATAATTGATCAATTCTTGCCTAATTTGGTAAATACAATGTCTTTTTCTATTACTGTGTGGTTGAACATATTAATTCTTTCAGATAGGAAGGCGATGCAAAGAATGATGAGGACAGCAGAAAAGTTTATTGGAAGTTCATTTCCTTCTATCCAGGACACGGCATATAAGCAATGCTTGACCAGAGTCCATAGTGTTGTGGTCACTACACAACATCTCCATAACCAGTTTTCTTTCTTACCTTCTGGGAGGAGGGTTTGTGGTATCCAAAGCAAAACAACTAGATTTTGTAACAGCTTTGTACCGTGTAGTATCAACCTTGTTAACTGAATAATCTTTTTTCCACTATGTATTCAAAAATGGACTGCGATTAATATACACATGGATATATAAATGTGTGTGTAAGTACATGTATATGGCAATAATGCTCAGATTTATATACAGTGCTCTCTCTAAGCGGTTTTACAGAGTCAGCCTCTTCCCTCCCAACAATCTGGGTCCTCATTTTACCGACCTCGGAAAGTGGGAAGGCTGAGTCAACCTTGATCCTGGTGAGATTCGAACTGCAGAGAGAGACAGAAAGACACACACACATGCACACACGCACACATACACACACATTGAAAGAAAGAGACAGAGAGAGAAAGAGACACACAGAGAGAGAGAGAGAGAGAGGGAGGGAGAGGGGAGAAGGGAGAGAGAGGGGGGAATATGTATTTGTGTATGGTTGTATGTATATTTTTCTTCATCATAAAGAAAATAAATTATATGTTCTGATGTGTGCCTATGTGTTCACATAAAAAGGGACAATAAAGGTGATCTTATATTATCTTAAAATGTCTTTTTCTCCATGCGTATTAGGCCAGTCATTGTTTTATCTGAAGACATGAGGAGGACATGCTGTTTCTGTAATGAGTGTGGCTGGTCAAGGGTCCACGCTGCATACTAGGCACAGCCAGGAATCTCTCTCTCTCTCACACACACACACACACACAACACGGGGAGGGGGGGAGAGAAAGAGAAAGGGAGAAAAAGTCCTAAATGGATCCAAGGTTAGAGAAATGGCTTTGTTGCAAAAAACCAGGAAGCCTTATATATAAAGAGACTGTGCATGTGATAGCCTATAGAAAATCTGCTACCTATTTTAAACCTGAAAAGGCCTGTATTTTTTGTATGTTTGTTTGTTTGTTTATAAAACAGTTCTCTTTAGCTTAAGAATCAGAGGGTTCAACTGACCAGCTTTATTCCAGGGACAGAAAAATGTGAAGCAGAAACCCTTCTCAACTGACACCAATCTCCCATCTGCTTTGATAACATTTATATTTAGAAAAAGAAAATGTTTAAAACAAATACTTAAGCCCCCTGGAATAATGTGGAAAGCAGAAAGACCACTTTGGAATTGCAAGGGAAATGATTATGGCACAACATTAGCTTGATTTGATTCATAATTTTCTCCCCTAGAAATTCCAGTCTCTTCAGCAGCCAGATCATCTTTCCAATGTGACGCAGGAACCAGCCAAGCAGATGGCAAACAGTACAGAAAACTGCAATATATCTCCACAGCAAAAGCTCTCAATTGTTCCTTCTGACGTATACCGGTTGTTTTACTGATCCTATATCGCTCTGTGTGGGAGTTGAAATGAATTCAATCTGAACATTGCAAAACATTCTCCCAGCAAACTGTAAAAGGAAAGGAGAGAGAGGGGGAAAACATTGGGGGACAGCTCTTTTCTCTAACTAATGAACTTTGACATCTCACAGTAGAAAGCTTTGGAGCAAACAGATGGTTAGTGCAAAAACTCTGTGAATGTATTTTCCGATGGATTAAAGATCATTACTATGGGATAAGAGGGAAGGGAAGAGAAGGAGAGAAAAATGAGGGAAGGAAAGGAAATTAGGAAAGGGAAGGAAATTAAGGAAGGGAAGGGAAGGAAGTTAGGAAAGAGAAGGGAGAAATGTGAGAGGAAGGAAATTAGGGAAGGAAAGGAAGAAAAGGGAAGGGAATTAGGGAAAGGAAGGGAGGGAAAAGGAAGGAAAAGAAAAGAAATTGGGGAAGGAAATTAGGGAAGGGAAGAGAAGGGAGAGAAAGGGAATTAGGGAAGGGAAGGGAGAAAAGGGAGGGGAAGAAAAGGAAATTCGGGAAGGGAAGGAAATTAGGGAAGGGAAAGGAAGGGAAGGGATGAGTGGTGGCATGATGGCTTAGTGCTTAAGACACTGGGTTTGTATGGAAAGTCCATAGCCTTGGTTCAAGGTCTGATTGTCAGATGATATGTAGAGCACCCATCTTCACCTAGCACCTAGCGGTTCGAAATCATGCAAATGCAAGTAGATAAATAGGTACCACTTCAGTGGGAAGACAGCAGCACTTTGTGATGTCATGCTGGCCACATGACCATAGAAAGGTCTTTGGACAGCACTGGCTCCTAGCCTTGAACCATAGATGAGCACCACTCTCTAGAGTTGGCTTGATTGGCAGAGTAAAATCTGAAGGGAACCCTTTCCTTTCCCACATTTAATATTTATTTAACATAAAATAATTAATCATTAATTAAACATTACATAATTAAAACATTCAATAATTACCAAATTATAGTTTAATATAGACTGTATCCTGGATCTCACTTATAAATGTTAGTTAGGTTTTTTTATAAATGTATTTTAACTGTCTTATTTTGTTTATTATCTGTACAAGTTCATTGTCTATGACTGCAATACAGTGGAGCAAAAATACCACATGCTTCTATTGGCTTGGTGTACACAAAAGCCAATTCTATCCAAGTAAAATTGGCCAATGCAAACTTGTTGTGAAAGTGAAGGAATCCAGTAGAAAAAGCTTCATCCTCATGGATCTACAAGGATCTCATACAAAAGGGAAAGGGGAAGGGGAAAGAAGGCAGAGACTCACTCAGAACGATGCTACTCATGAGTTCCATTTAGCATACAGTTGAAATAGGCTTCAGAAAGAATAAGAGTTGGCAGGGACCTTGGAGGTCTTCTAGTCCAACCCCCTGCTCAAACAGGACACCCTATATACTATTTCAGACCAATACTTGTCCAATCTCTTCTTAAAAGCCTTCAGTGTTGGTGCACTCACAACTTCTGGAGGCCAGCCGTTCCACTGTTTTATTGTTCTAAATTTCTACATTGCTTCTCTCCTTGGTTAGTTTCCATCCATTGCTTCTTGTCCTGCCCTCAGGTGCTTTAGAGAATAGCTTGACTCCCTCTTCTTTGTGGCAGCCCCTGAGATATTGGCACACTGCTATCATGTCTCCCCTAGTCCTTCTTTTCATCAGACCCCCAGTTCCTGCAACTGTTCTTGGTATGTTTCTAGCTTCCAGTCCCTTAATTATCTTCTCTGCACTCTTCATGAAGCTTCAAGCTCAAAAGGTAGAGCTTGTAACTTCACCAATGTCTGCAAAGAACATACATGCCTTTTTTCTTCAAGAGCATCGACACTGTAGCATTCTTCCCATGCATAAATTTAAGAACAGCAAAACAAGGCGATGCAAAGCCGGAGAAATGAGTCAGAATGAATCAGGCTTCCCTCACCATGAATGACAACTTTCAATGGTTATAAACAAGACAAGATCCAGTTGCACAGAAAGCTATTTCGAAAAGGCATGACACTAAAGGGTTTACATTGTGATCATTGCACATGTCACATTCATCACCGGCAGCTGCATAAAACGTTCTTATTTTTTTCGACATAGCAGAGTGGCTAATACAGAAATAGCTCCCCTTTCTTTTTGAAACTGTTTGAAAAGTTCAGGAAAGACAGAAATCAGACATGCTGGGTGCAACAGAGTAGACATCATTCTCCATTCTCCCCCCCCCTTTTTTTTTTTTCCTTTAGGGCAGGAGTTCCCAACTTTTTCAAGCACCGGGAACCGGATTTTTTTTATTTTTTTGCATGGACCAGGGTAGGGGAGGAGGCATGATTTAATGCACTATCTAGATCCTGTGCATGCACAGATGAAGCTTTGCTTGTCTGCATGGCCCAGTTCCAAACAAGCAGCAGACCAGTGCTGTTTCACAGCCTGGGAATTGGGGGGCCCTATTTATGAAGTGTTGGAAGAAATATCTATCTGGGTTCAGTTCCAAGTGGGAAGAAAGACACTGGAAATATGGAGACTGCTTGAAAGGATGGTTTTAATGGTGGAACAGGACCACATGGTTTGAGGTCATGGGCAAAATTGAGCACATGGGGGGGGAGGGAGAAGAGAGAGAGAGAGACCCTCCCTTGAGCTTTAATCTTGCTTCCTGTTCCTGTGACAAGGAATGTATTCTGATTGGTAGTCAGACTCCCATGGGGTCATGCAAGGGTAACTTTGTAGGTTGTCTTGAGTCCCAGGCTTGGTTGAATCTTGCTGGGTGATGTAATGAAGGAGCTTTTGGGAAATTCCTATTATGCCTTAATGTCTTTGTCTTGGTTGGGATCTGATTGGGGGCTAATCCTATCACCCTGGAGATGAAGGTCTTTCTCTTGTAGATAAGCTGGCACCAAAATATCTGCTAGGGCAGAGTTTCTGTGTCCCTTAAGATTTCTATTTCTCTTTTAGGGGAAATATTCTGCCTTTTTAATATTTCCTAGAATATTCCATTCTTCTAAGCCTAGGAGAAGGGTGGGTGCTAACTTTCTACAGGGGGAAAAGAGTCATGAAGTGAGGATTGCTGCTTTGAAAGAGGGATTAAAGAGGCCATCTATGTCAAATCTGAACAGCCCCCTCTCAACAGAGAGGGAGGGAGGGATACAACATCATCTATCTCCAATCCTTTCAAAAGTTCCAAGAATTCTCCACACCTTGAAGACACAGAAAAACCTCCAGGAGGCGTCAATGATCTGCTAAAAGAATGCAAATGTCCAGCTGTCTGCAAGGAGTGTAAATCCTTCCATTTCCCTACCATCCCGTCAGAGCTGAAGAAGCTTCTTGGATGAGAAGCGAAATGTGTTCAAACCAAAAAAAAAAAAAACCCCAGAAAGTCCAGTTTGCCTCTTGAAAAAAAAAGCACCTTTGGGACAACCATGACCGAGATGACTGAGAATCTCCATAGACGTTGAGCCATGAAGTGCTAAACTAGGTGACACTTGATGATATTTGTGTTTGTGTTTGTGGGTTGTATCAATGTTACATGGAGAGAGAAGGAACTGTTTCCATACATGCCACCCCAGTCTCCTCCTCTGGGACCAGTAACTCCAACCCTTGCTTGCAAATCCCATTCAAAAATCCCAAAGTCACTAAAAAACAACCTCAGTCAATGTTGTTCAGTTGCTGAGTTATGTCTGACTCTCTGTGACCCCGTGAATCACACCATCTTCCACTGTCTCCCACATTTTGCCCAAATTCACACAGTAGGGACACTAGTTGACTTCTTCTCAAAACAAGCACAACTGTCAACTTGTAAAATATTCCTATGCTGGTTTCCAAGGTGCCATAAGAAAGAGTGGAGGGGGGGGGGAGAAAACCCTGAAGAAGCATACAGAAAATGAACTCAGAAGCACATTCCAAGCTTATCTCACAAAGATTGTAACTGAAGCAACCGGGTATTTTGTGTGCGAAAATCCTCTATTGGAGAGCATGATTGATGACACCCAGCCCATGAACATGTTCTGTTGGAGAATCTGAATTATGATATGTCAGAGTATATTCATGAACTGGAATAGAGCATGGTAATAAGGTCAGCCAATGAATAGGCATAGCACTAAATGAGCCAATGAGGACTGTTTGGAAACTGAAACCAGAAGTAGCCTAGGCATGGCTCTATATTAAGCTCTGCAGCTCTAAAGTGAAAGAGAAACTAACTTGCTTATGTTGCCTGCTGAACTAAAGTGAAACTGATGTTTGTTTCTGAGCTCTTGAGTTGCTGTTCTGTTCTGAATCTGTAACATATCTGCTTCTGTTTGAGTTTGCTCCATGTTGGAGAAATCTACAACTGGTATTGTAAAATGTACTTTGTGTTTATAAAGAAGTTAAATGAAGCCTCAGACATCTGTGTTTACTTTTCCAGCATTGAATTTACGCTGCAATACTCTGAACATGATACACCCAGAGGGGTGGAAGAAAACGGGGTCATAGGTTATTGTAAATTACATATCAGCTTCATACAAATCATGCCAGTATGTCGCTCCTAATAAATCCTTTGAAGTTTTTTGAAGTTTGGCTCGAGGCTCATTATTTAATTAGGGCAATTGCTGGAATTCTGACACACCCTTTGTTGGTTGTCATGCTATGTTTTATCATTGCATTGATGACACCATCTAATCATCTCATCCCCTGCCATCTCCTTCTCCTTTTGCCTTCCATCTTTCCCAACATCAGGATCTTCTCCAAGGATTCCTCTCTTCTCATTAGGTGGCCAAAATGTTTGAGCTCCATCTTCAGTATTTGTCCTTTCAAAGAACAGTAGGGATTGATTTCTTTTAGGATTGATTGATTTGATCTCTTTGCAGTCCAAGATATTCTCAAGAGTCTTCTTCTCCAGCACCACAATTTGAAAGAAACCTCAGCCAGTACCATCACTGGTTTACAATGACAGGAGTGGTCATTTAATAACAGCTAAGAATCTCCACCGTTGGGATAAAGCTGCTTCCTATTGATCAAAATAGGAAGTCCTTTGTAAATTGGGTCTCCAGAATATTTTAATTTTATTTATTTATTTGATTTGTCAATTGCTTACAAGATAATAGGTATAAGTATAAACATGAGTAAGAATACAGGAAATAGGTATGAGTATATGGGGACAATAGGACAAGGACGGTAGGCATGATGGTGCACTTATGCACGCCCCTTATAGACCTCTTAGGAATGGGGTGAGGTCAATAGTAGATAGTTTGAGGTTTAAGGAGTGAGGGGTTAGGGGTTAGGGGACGTAACAACAGAGTCAGATAGTGCATTCCAGGCATTGACCACTCCGTTGCTGAAGTCGTACTTTCTGCTATCAAGTTTGGAGCGGTTTACATTGAGTTTGTATCTGTTGTGTGCTCTTGTATTGTGGTGGTTGAGATTGAAGTAGTCATTGACTGGTAGGACATTGTAGCAGATAATTTTGTGTACTACGCTTAAGTCCAATCATAGGCAGCATAGTTCAAGATTGTCCAGATGCAAAATTTCAATCCTGGTGATATAAAGTATTCTGTTGCGAGCAGAGGAGTGTAGTACTCTTCTCGTGAAATACTTCTGGACTCACTCAATTATATTAATGTCCAATTATACAGTGTGGAATCCAGACAGATGAGCTGTATTTGAGTGTTGGTCTAGCAAAGGTTTTGTATAATACCTAGATAGATTGGTAACACAACATCAATCCTATCAGCCTGACATCTGCATGATCAGATTGTAGAGGTTATGAGTAAGGTAGTCCATATGGATGGTGTCCACATTGTTGAGTTAAGCATTGTTGAATGCCTAAAAGTGAGGCATTTAGTTATTCAGAAGAGTTTTTTCAAGGACAACCTCCAGAATACACAATATGGGTGAACTAATGATCTGTGAGATATCATCTTTGGTGCTTGCTAAATTCCTTGCTCTGTCTGATTTTGAAGAATCCACAAGACAGAAAAAATGTGCTTCTTACTAATGCTTTCCTCCCAATGGTAGGTCAAACAGACCCTGAAGGCCCCAAACATTATGACTGAGTCAACTATATGACATTTCACACTGGTGAAACAGCTCGTTCACTCCGGAATCCACCAATTATCATGAGAAGGATGAGACTGAAGCTACTTTGATATGTATTTGTATGAGACAATTGGGAAAGATTTTACTTCAGAATGTGTACCAATTTCTGTTCTGCTGAATTTAGCTCAGCTTTCACTGTGTTCTGCCGTCAAGGTTTAAAGAAGGCTTTATCTAGGCTGTGCATAATTAGAAAGATCTGATAAACATTCTTGAAGAGTGTTGTTGTAATGACTTAAGATTTTCAATGACTTTTCACAAATGTGCAGTATAAGCTCATTTATTTATTTTGTTCATTCAGCTGCTGTTTGCAACTCCAGAACTTTGGGTGAACTTACAAATATGTAATAAAAATATCCATAAAACAAGATTAATAGAGATAGATGATAGATAGATCATAGATAAATAGAAGATAGAAGATAGATAGATAGATAGATAGATAGATAGATAGATAGATAGATAGATAGATAGATAGGCAGACAGATAGATAAAGAGAGAGAGTTACTTGGAGGGAGGGAGAGAGGGATGGATGGATGATAAATGGATATAGATAGATAGATAGATAGATAGATAGATAGATAGATAGATAGATAGATAGATGGATGGATGATGGATGGACAGACATCATAACACCTAAAAAAAGAGGCTTTACAAGGACCTGGAAAATAAATATAATTTGAGCTTTTTCCTAAATGTACTAAGAAGGGGTTCTCTCTGCTCCCCTGCATTGCTGCTTAATTGGTATAAAATTTTACTTATTTATTCAATTTCTATAGCAACCCTAAGCCAAAGTTCCAAAATAGGCTTAATATCTTCTTTTTTTGTCTCACTCAGTTAAAAAACAAACAAGCAGGAGTGCCCAAAATTCTGGTTCTATCCATGTAGATAAAAATCCTGGCCATTTTATATCCTGGACCTGCCCCCTGCAGCTACTATGTATAGTAGGTCCCATCCCTGCTCTAAGTAGTAAGATGCACCCTGAAGAAAATTGGCCTTCTCTGTCTGCCTCTTTTACTCCTGAAAGCAGAATATGAAGTATTTGTAGATATCTACTGTATGGATGACATTGTTAAAGAGCAATAGGAAGCAGATGTCCCAATCTTATCCTGAATACAAAGAAGTTCTAATCCAATAAAACAATTCTCAAGTAGGTGGAATAGATTATCCACATTGCTATGAAAGTACATTGGCACTCATATCTTTTGAATTACTTTCTTTTAATGCACCATATTGTTATTCAGTGGCAGAATCCCCACATAGTCCTTCTCTAAAATTAATTAATCTAAGGCTTTGAGCTGTGCATATTCCACTTCACTGATATGTCATGGAGAGATTATGCAAAATTCAGATTTAAGAGGAAGGCTTACAATGGTTGGTTTCCAGAGTGATCAAAGTTTGGGAGACTGTGATGTAAAACAGGCACCTGGAATCTGCTATCTTTTCACTGAAGAGACCTTCCTCTTCACTGGATCGTAATTGAGAAAGAAAATAAAAATATCCCTAATCTTGTGCATACAAGGCTAAATTGGTTCTAAATGGGAAGTTGCTGGAATTCTTACAACCCCACCTAATCGTTTTCATAAGGGGTGGCTGTCAAAATCTTCAAGAAGATAGATGGAGTATTGAGATGTGATTTTTTTTTAAACTTTTTTTAACTGGATATGTTTAATCATCTGTCTCTAGAGTTTACTCCAGTTACCTGAATTCAACCTGGGATTGGGACCTCAATCTCTCTCTAAATCCTGGATCTCCAAACTTGGTGACTCTAAGACTTGTGGACTTCAACTCCCAGAATTCCTCAACCAGCTGGCTGAGGAATTCTGGGAATTGAAGTCCACAAGCCTTAAAGTTGCCCGGTTTGGAAAACCCTGCTCTAAATTATTCTTAGAATCTCAGTGTTGACTTTGCAGTTTTCTCTCCAAGAAAAGAAGGGGAAGGAATCCATGAGATTAAATTTCATTCATTTTTTTCAACTGTTCTCCATATGCTCATATGCTAATGTTGGAAGAAATATCCATCTGGTTCAGTTCCAAGCTGGAAGAAAGGCACTGGAGACAAAATGGAGGATGGAGGCTGACTGTAAAGAGGGTTCATTTATTGATAAACAGAATCACGTGTTTGTGGTTCTGGTGCAGATGACCATATGGAGTTGAGAGTTGGGGTGGGGGTTAAACCTTCCCTTGGGCTTTGTACTTGAACTTCCTGTTCCTGTGCAAGAACATGTATTCTATTGGCTGGTGTCAGACTCCCATGGGACCATGTAGAGGTTATGTAGGGGTCATAGTTGGCTCTATAGGTTGTCTGAGCTCCCAGGTTTAGAGGGTGGTGCAATAATTCCCAACATGGCTTAATACCTTTGCCACGTGTTGCCTCTTTAGTGAGGGCTAATCCTATCACTCTGCCTTTGTTTCAAAATATCCTGTCCTGAATGGATTTCTGCCTGCAGTGATAAGCAAGAGCACTTAGACTTATATACTGCTTTACAGTTCTTTACAGCCCTCTCTAAGCAATTTACAGAGTCAGCATATTGAAGCCAGCAATTTTGGATCCTCATTTTACCCACCTCAGAACGATGGAAGGCTGAGTCAATCTCGAACCTGGTGAGATTTGAACTGCCAAATTGCAGTCAGCTGACAATCAGCAGAAGTAACTTGCAGTACTGCACTCTAACTACTGCGCCACCGCGTCTCATTTGCTTTGCCTATGAATAGAGCTATCTATTTCTTTATCTCGGGGTCTTCAAATTCGACAGCTTTTAGACTTGTAGACTTCAGCTCCCAGAATTCTTCTTCCAGTCATGTTAGCTCAGGAATTCTGAGAATTGGCAGTCCACAAGTCTTAAACTTGCTAAGTTTGAAGACCCTTGCTTTATCTCTTCAGTGCTGACATCTGCTGTGGGCTATTAAGGAAAGATGGGGGCTGCTTTCCAAGAGCATGTTTCTCCACATCTCATGCAGGAAAATATAATATTCTGCCTTTTAATATTTCTCAAAAATTTTGTTCTTCTAGGAGAGGGGTAGCTACTAACTTTCTACACTAAGTTTCTCACCCCTTTAAAATTCTGAATGAATCTATTTTCCTCTGCTGCCTGTCCTATGAGCAGAGGAGGCAGAGGAGATCATAGTTTCTCCTGGGAAAAGTTGGCTTCTTTAGAATTTATTCCCCCTCCTGTGAATAGACACCTTTTAAAAATCTTCCAGCCATTTCCAAAGGACAATTGGCCATCGTTCCCCTAACAAGCTGAATTATTAAAGGTTCCTCTTGTCTACGTTGAATGAATCAGCCAGCCAGGCTGGACAGGAGAGATAATACAACAAAAGCTAATGACAGCTAAGCAATGCCTTGGAAGCCAAAAGAAAGAAAGAGATGGAAGGAGAGAGGGAGGGAGGGAGAGAAAGAAGGAGAAGACTGCTCTTCATGAACTTCAGTGTGGAGTTACTTCAATGGGACTTGAAATACATGAAAGTTTTTTAAAAGGGATACAATCCAGGTCAAGTCAGGTCCTAATACCACTCTATAAAACCTTAGTAAGGCCACACCTAGAATTCTGCACCCAGTTTTGGTGACCGCACTATAAAAAAGAGGCTGAAATTCTAGAAAGAGTGCAGAGAAGGGCAACCAAGATGATTAGGAGACTGGAGACTAAAACATATGATGAACGGTTGCAGGAACTGAACTCAGCTAGTCCAGGGAAGAGAAGGACCAAGGGAGACAGGAGAGCAGTCTTCCAATATCTGAGGGGTTGCCACAGAGAGGAGGAGGGGGTCAAACTATTCTCAAAAGGCCAGACAAGGAATAGGAGAGATTCAACCTGGAAATAAGGAGACATTTTCTGACAGTGAGAACAATCAACCAAGGGGACTGCCTTCGGAAGTTGTGGGAGCTTCATCACTGGAAGCTTTCAAAAAAACACTGAATATCCATCTGTCAGAAATGATGTAGGGTCTCCTACTTGGGTTGGACTAGATGGCCTACAAGATCCCTTCCAACTCTGTTAATCTGTTAAATCTGTGAATGGTCTCTTCCAGCTCATTTATTCTAAAGAATATCTAGATAGGCAAGGAGTCTGGCTAACCATTCTGCTAAAGGTGCTTTGTAATTTCCTACAGGTCCATAGGCAGGGGGTTGGACTAGATGACCTACAAGGTCCCTTCCAACTCTGTTAATCTGTATCTGTATCAAAATAAAAAGTAGGTACAGATGGTTCTCGACCTACAATCATTCTAAGGGACTGTTTCAAGATGCACTGGCACTGAAAAAAAGTTGCTCACAACAGGTCCTGGCGCTTATGACCATCATAGCATCCTTGCAGTCATGTGATCAAACTCCAGGTGCTTAGCCTCTGGCGTGTTTTTACAATGATTGCAGCCTCACTGTGATCCCCACTGGCCATCTTCCCAGCTGGCTTCTGACAAGCAAAGTCATTGGGGAAAGCTGGACTTGCTGAACAACAGTGTGATTCACTTGCCATGATTCACATAAGAAGTCTAGCCCAAATTCTTTTTTTAAAAAAATAGGTTGTAAATCAGGCAAGACTCATTTACCAAACACCTTGCTTAGTAATAAAAGTTCTGGTCCCAATTGTGAATGTAATTTGAGATGTACCTTTATTTGGAATCTTGTAGCCTAGAAATTCAGATAGATTAGTAGATGATTGATAGAGGGAGAGAGATAAATAGATAAATAGATGATAGATAGCTAGATAGAGGGACAGAAAGAGAGAGAGAGAGAGAGAGAAAACAGCAACAGCATAGCAATTGCACTCATATACCGCTTCATAGCGCTTTACAGCCAGTGGTGGGATTCAAATATTTTTGCTACCGGTTTGGTGCTCGTGGCTTAGTGGGGCGTTTTACGCACGTGCACACACTTTGCACTTCGCAGAGGTGCAGAGCGTTTGCACAGCGCAGGTATGTTTCTAACTCGCCTCCTGCAAGCCTGCCAGTCGCTTCAGTCGCTTCAGTCGCTTCAGCAGCTGCCGTGCAGCACTCTTCTGCGCCACGCAAAGCATCTGCGCTTCAAATTAAACAAATAAAAGTGAGTATGGGACCCGCCCGCAGGTGCCCAACAGCAGAGCTGCTCATGCGCTCCGCTGCTCATCCTCCTACCAGCTGCCAGACTGGGCTGAACGGTCAAATGCCACCACTGTTTACAGCCCTCTCTAAGCACTTTACTGAGTCAGCCTATTGTCCACAACAATCTGGATTCCTCATTTTACCCACCTCGAAGGTTGGAAAGTTGAGTCAGCCTTGCCTGGTGGGATTCAATCTGCAAATTGCAGGCAGCGGAAATAAGCCTGCGTACTATGCACTCTAACCCCTATGCCACCAAGGCTCATCTAGATACATAGATGATGGATAGATGATAGATAGATGTAGAATTAGATAGATAGATAGATAGATAGATAGATAGATAGATGGATGGATGGATGGTATGGATGGATGGATGGATGGGATGGATGGTATGGATGGATGGATGGGGATGGAGGTGGGATTGGACTGGACGTAGATGGAAGGACAGATAGTCAGACAGACGAGTGACAGAACAGCGACCACACACACACAAAACACACACACAGACACACACACACACACACACACACACACACCACAGATGCCTTCTAACTTGAGCATCAAAATCTGTTAGGGATGGTCTTTCTGTGGTTGCTCTGACCCAAACTGGTTTCCAAGAGAAGAAAACACAAACAAAGGCAGCGTAGCACAAACCTTTAATGTTTCATCTATGAATCCTTTCTTCACAATAAAAGGCTGCTTCCAATTAATTAGCTCCAACAAAAAAAAGAGCCCTGCCAAGTTTTTCAAGGCTGCCAAGAACAACAGATAAGAAATATTTTACAAACACAAGAGTCTTCAAATACAACTTAAGATACTGCAATGTCCATAGAGGCGTGAGTTTCAAAACATTTTGCTTCCTGCAAAGAACGTCCCATTCACACTGGCTTTTATCTTTGAAGGGGGCATTACCTTGCAGCCTTGCTCTCGAGTCGCCTATGTTGCTGGAGCTGCTCTTCTCTACAAAGAGCCCTGCATACACGTGCATTTGGCACAGGCTCCTAGGGAACCTCCTCAGTCGCTGACTGCCAGCGGCCAGCCCCCACAATCTCTGAAGGCAGCAGTCCACTCCCTAATGGTCCTGGCCCCTCATCTGAGTCCTCGCTCTCCCCAGCCGTCCACATCTGCTGCCGGCTAACCACAACAGTGGCCTTACCCCTCGATATGGCTCACAGTTCAGTAGTAAGAATTGAGCCTTCTCAATGAAAGCTTCCCAACTAAGGAACTTCACAGGGGAAGAACAGAAGAAATACAACTGCCTTCTCTTAGATAAGAAATTTAGAAAATGCTTAACATACATCTGTGGCATGCCTGCTGAAGACCCATCTGTTAACTCAGTCCTTCCCTGTGTAAAGGTTGAATATCCATATTTTTTATTCCCCTTTTCTTTTTAATGAGAATATATTGGGGCATTGTTTACTCCTGTTTTAATGAGCTGTTTTAATATTATGTTATTCCAAGGTCACTTGCATCAACATAGGCAGCAGTATATAAATGACAAAAAGAAAAAGAAAACAAAAATGAGACATAAGAAACAACACTTCTAATATGTTGAACATTTTAAAATTTCATTGTATCCACCGTTCAACTTTTGCAAACGAAAGAGAAGGGACAAGGCAACTGCTGTCCAAGAAATGAGGCTGTGATGACCCGGGGCATGGCAACAAGGTCACATAAGTAAGAAAAGTCCCTTTAATGCCTCCAACTTTGCCCCCAATGTCCAGGTTACCTTCAGCTGGAGAAAAAACTCTTCCAGGAACAGCCTTTAAGTGGAGGAAATTCAGTCTGAAAACGAAATACATATGAAGTGTAAATAAAAATCCACACAAACCACACTGCAGCAATTAACTTGACAGGGCAGGAGAAGGAATTTCAGACTTGAAAGGCCAGCAAAACACACACAGTTGGGAAGGTGCCAGGAACCCAGATAAGCCTCAACAATACCAGATAATGCACGATTTGCTCCCAACAGTTTGCTGTGTGCAACATCCCTTTTTAAACACTGTGTTCCCAGCTGCAGCTAATGAAGGGAATGAGGGCCCTTTCCTCCCCCGTAAGCCATGCAACCCATGTTGCTCCCTTCTCCATTCCTCCCTGCATGCCCTAGGATGAAGAAGGGGTAGGCCTGGGTCTTCCTCCAAATTCCTTCTCCCTTGCTCTACCTCTCCTCTGATCTGCCCAGCTGGACTTTGCCCTTCCCCAGTTTCTTCCATAGCCAATGGAGCCACACTCCCACTCCCTCTCAGCTGCTCAGCCTCCCCCTCAGAATCAGATTCTGACACGGGCATGACAGAGGCATTGAGGAATGAATGAAAAGTCTTGATTAACTTCGCCTGATATGGAAACTGAAGGACCTCACTTTGATGAATGGCAATATTTTGAAGTGCCAGAAAACTCTAGGCTGGTCCTCAATGGAATACAGGAAGATTGTTTAATATATTTTTTTTTAGAAATTATCAGAGGAATGTTACCCCCCACTTCCAAAAAAAAAAAAAAGGCAAATGTCATTTAGATCCTCCAGTGGAAGAAAAACATGATGATTTGCTGTTTCACGATGAAAACAGAAAACTGAAGTGGACGTTTGAGCTTCCTGGTAAAACTCATTCTTTGCAATCCTTAGCAAAAATGGATGAAATGCAAATTTCATGAACGTGACTCTGCTGAAGGACAAAAATATCATGCAGTCCCTGCTATTCTCAGTAAAATGAGGAGCTGAAAGAAATCTAAAAAACTCAAAGGGAGCAAAAATTCAAGTTCAACTTTTGACAAGTTGCCAAGAACTGGTACTTTCGGTCTGCAGCACCAGATTCTGTGATCTGTACTCAAGAATGATTCAGTAACCGGGGAAACCTCAGCTGACTGGGTACAATCCTGCAGGTTCAAGCTCGAGACCAGAAATGGTATTCAGCAGGTTCTGACCAGTTCTGGAGAACCGGTAGCGGAAATTTTGAGTAGTTCAGAGAACCAGCAAATCCCACCTCTGACTGNGAAATTTTGAGTAGTTCAGAGAACCAGCAAATCCCACCTCTGACTGGCCCCACCAACCCCATCTATTCTCTGCCTCCTGAGTCCCGGCTGATCGGCTGGGTCTCCTTTTGTTGCCCTGCACAGGAGAACAGAGCTGGAAATCAGGTTAATGGGGTGGGAATGGGATTTTGCAGTAGCCTTCCCCTGCCACGCCCACCAAGCTACGCCCATCAAGCCACACCCACCAAGCTACGCCCACCAAGCCACACCCACCAAGCTACGCCATGCCATGCCCACCAAGCCATGCCCACAGAACTGTTAATAAAAATGTTTGAATCCCACCACTGCAAGAGACTTGAATCTGTGCTATAAACTCTGCTAGTTGGAGACCTACCCAATGTTGAAAGCAATCTTTTCATCATCTGAGCCAAACCTGGTGCTGTGATTTTGAGGATTGGCTGCTTGGTTTCTGCTCGAGCTCTGTTCTCTTGATCTCTCTGAGATCTCCCTGTTGTCCTGATTCAACCCTGAGCTTCATATATTCTCTTCTAATGATTTTGAGAGTAAAAAAAACATTGAAATAAATGAAATTGGTGGCAATTGCAGGATGCTAATGTCGGCTTGCAGGGCTAAACCTACAATTCTTTTAGGAAAGCACCTTTCGGTGTGTGTTGGATAAGTTGGCCACCTTGAGTTATTTGTGAAAAATCATAAAGAATGGACACAAACAGGGAAATAAATCCCTTGCTTTTATTTAATTTCCCAGCAGTGAGAATTATAAAATTCCAATGCTGGAGCTTTCTCAGATCAGGAATTGGAAATTATTTGGGAGATTCTGAACAGATGCTGAACTATGGAAAGGGATGTGACTGAAAACAGCCCCAACAGTAACACACCTTCAACCACTTCCAATAATCCAAGAGAGAGAGAGAGAGAGACAGAGAGAGAGAAATAGCAATAACAGACTTATATAGCATTTCACAGTGCTTCACAGCCCTCTCTAAGTGGTTTTACAGAGTCAGCCTATTGCTCCCAACAATTTGGGTCCTCATTGTACTAACCTTGGAAGGATGGAAGGCTGAGTCAACCTTGAGCTGGTGAGACTCGCACCCCTGGCAGTCAGCAGAATTAGCCGGCAATACTTCTTTCTAGCTATTGCACCACTATGGCTCAGTTCAACAGCACTGAAACTTATATACTCTTTAGTGCTTTACAGCCCCTCTCTAAGTGGTTTTATAGAGTCAGCCTACTGCTCCCAACAATCTGGGTCCTCATTTTACCGATCTTAGAAGGTTGGAAGGCTGAGTTAACCTTGAGCCAGTGAGAATCGAACTGCCAAACTGCTGGCAGCTGGCAGTCAGCAGAATTAGCCTACAGTACTGCATTCTAATCACTGTGCCATCACAGCTGCACCAAAACAAATAAAAATGAATTTTCAAGTTTCCTCAGAATGAGGTAAAAACACAAAGGGAAGAAAGCAAATAAAAGGCATCTCTTTGGGATATTATTATGCATCTTATTAAAAACTGTATGAAAAAAAGGCAGTAAGGATTCTTATAGAGAGGAGTTGTTGTTTTGCCTGCCCTGATCTGAAACAGACAAGTTTTAGAAATAGGTTAGAAACAGGAAAGGTTAAACTTTTCCTGCAAGGCAGGGATGATCAGGCAACAGCTCCGCCACTGAAACTGGCTTAGCTTTTCTTTAAATGCAAACTTGGGACAAATTTCACCCTTTGGGTCTGCCATGGAATTGAATGGTCAGTCAAAATTCTGTGATGTTTTGCCTTGCAGTTTGTCGATACAAAATGTCAGAGGGAAATCTGAACAGAAAGGCCCATACATGTATTTCTGAAAAGAACCTACAGGTAGGAAGTTCTCCCAAGTGATGCTTTTTGGATTTTCTCCCAAATAATGCAGAGTTAGAGAAAAGTGTAGAAAACAAATTTTAATGAGAGTGTATCCTCATCAACTAACATGAGAATAGCCAGTTTCCTTCTCCCTCAGCATCTTTGAAAGCTGAGATCCCAACATTCTGGACTGCTGGATATTTCAATTTATGGTTGGATCCCAAGGAACTATTGGTGATAATCACCTGAAACCTGAAAAGTTTAAATAAAAACTAGGCATAAACGGATCTGTGTCGTTCTATAATTCAGCATTGTTTGTGCAGAGTCGATCCAATGAACTCTTTCCCCAGTCTTGAATAATATCTCAAAAATTAAATAAATAATTAAATCCAGACTTTTGTTTCATACAAGTTTGGTAGCGGCAATCCCAAATTAAATTCTAGACAAACAAAGAGTTACAGTTTTTTCCCTTTTTGCACAATAGATTCCCACCTTAGGAACCTCAGTTCTAAACCAAAACAGTTCATCTCCCCTCTCTGCTTTTCAAAGAAGCACATACTAAAAAAGAAAGTTAAAACAGTGTGGAAACTGATTTCCTTTCTGCATGATAGCCAAGAAGTTGTGACAACACCTTTTAACTTTCTTGTAACCCTTGGCACCCTTAATTTACCTTTCACCTTATGCCAACTGTGTGAGATAACACAACTGTCAATTATTTGGGTGAAATGTACAGTAAGCAAGGCATAAAACCCTGCATTGCAACATCCAGGAACTAAAACCAGCGAAGTCATTCATTATTGTGTACAATATGACACAGTGATCTCATTTTTCCAGCTGAGAAAAAAAAAAGATTACTCGTTTTCTTCACACAAGTACAGATGAAATCAGTAGGGGATAAATTGCAAGAATACTAGGAAATCTTTTAGGCAAAAGCAGTACAGTGGGGGTGGGGTAAACAAGGAGAAAGGGGATCCAGGATTGCAAATATATTGTTTGACTTTAATATACTTTACAAAGACATGTGTGCGTATTCAACTTTAGCATTTCAGGGAAGTCAGAAATAAGCGCTGTTGCCACAGAACCTGTTTTGCAGCTCAAGGTATTTTCTTACTTCTTAGGTGTCCTTTAACATCTGCTAAAAACAGCTTTTGTAAAATTTGGCTGAACTCTTTAGAGCTGCGTTTTGCCTGAATTGCACCTCCCGAAGCAGCTTCAATCCTGATCCTGTTTTGAAATACAAGGTCTTATTTTTGAAACACACAGAAGCATCAAAGATCGGAGAGTGCTTCTGAACTCATGCAGAGGCACTTTTCTATCATGGTTGGGGTGATTGTCACCTATCTAAGAATGTCAAAGGTCCTTCATCGTAAATCTGGGCTTCTCACTTGCAGCTCAAGAAAAAGGTCCAGGAACTGATGAGACAACAGTTTTTTCATTGCCCTATTGACCTAGTGATGGACCACAATCCCAAACAGAAGACGAGAAGAACTGATCTGTTCTCTAAAGTTCACCAGGTGTAGCAAAACAGAATCTTTTGTTGTAGAAGGCAGTTGAGTCCTAGTAGTTAAAACCTAGAGCATGGGACAGCTTGCATGCCAGTAGTCCAGAAGTAGTCATATGCTGCTAGAAACAAAAATGGAGCTGAGCTCTCCTGAACCCATGTCCTATTTCAATAAGTCCCTTCCTCTGCTTTGCAAAAATAAAGTAAAATATTCCACTTGACTCAAGTTGAACTGCCTTTTTGGGAGCACCCATCAGCCTCCTTTATCCCCATAGAATTCTTCTCTGATGTACATCCAATGCTCCATGATGTTCTTGGTCATTAAGGGATGTTTCTCTCTCTCCTTGAAAGAAACAACTCTGTCCCATTTTCTTTCATTCAGCGCAACACACTTGGAGTTGCCATGCACGATAGGCATGTGCAGCAGGCACAAAGGCCTAGGAGTGTTGACAAGAGGGTGGACAACCGGGAATGGCGCTCATATTTGATAGCTTTCTTGACCTCCTCATTGGACTGTGAAATGTAATCCGTGGTGTGCAGCATGTTGTACTCAATACTGTTGAGGACTTCTTGTTGTTCCAAAACCAGGATCTCCAAGTGCAAGAAGAGAGAATGGAGCTCACAGATCTGGGCCTCCAAGTCAAGGAGCTGCTGGTGCCGCACCTGGGCCATGGCGAGGTGCTGCTTGGCTTTGAGCACTTCCAAGTCCTGGCCAACAATACGCGGCATTGTAGGGCTCTCCACCAGTTGCTTGATGTCCTCCTCTTGAAGATGCAAGCCTGCCAGTTCTGTCTGTCTCTGGATCTGCTCCTTCAGCTTCTCCACATAGTGGGTTTCCTTGGCATAATGGCGACTGATGATCTCACGGTAGCGGTTAACCAGCCCGGAGAACTGGCAGTAGCGAATGCGGCTGATGGCCAGGCTCTTAACACCATCCTTGGCCATGGTCTCCTGGATGTCACCGAGCCTTGGCTGGAGACCCTTCGCTTCTCTAGTGAAAGTGTCCTTCAGGATACTCAGCTCTTTTTTCTCCTCCCCAATGCTTACTTCGGTGGTGCAGCAAAGCACCTGTTCCTGTTTCTTGGCGATGCTCTCAGAGGATTGCTCCAACTTATCCAGAGCCCAGAAGAGGCTGGTTATTTCTTGGAGGATCTTACTCATGGGACTGCTCTCATCTCCTTGGAAAGCAGGGTTGTCAAAGGAGAAGATCTCATCCAGATCCAGAGAGTCCCCATTTTCATGCATGCGTCTCCTCAGTTCCTCCAGCCGGTCCTTCATCTTCAGCTCTCCTTGATGCTTGAAGCATTTGCAGGAAAGGAAGTGAGCCAGATCCACCCATCGGCTTTGAGAAAAAAATGTTTTTAAACAACTCCAGAAACGTTTTGCGTCAATCTGAGCTGCTGGGGCTGAGAAGCCGGGAGAAAAAGAATTTTTTTTTTAAAAAAAAGCAAGCTCTTCCCTCCCTCCAGCTATTGCAAATATTGACCATGGCAATTCGCTTCTCAGCCAACATTTTACCCAGCATCACATGGCCAACTCTGACCGGCTGGACAACATTCCATGCCAAGGGTGGGTGGCACCAAGCCCAACAAGTAGAACAGAAGCTGCCAAAATGAATCTTCTGAGAACCAGTTGGAAGAAATGACAACCCGAAAGAGACGTTTTGAAGCAGGGGGGGAAGCCAACTCCAAAGGTGACCCTACAAATTTCTCTTGTCCATAGCAGATCTTGACCCTTAGAACTATGGGCATGTGAAATTCATGTGACCGATTATGCAGGAGGATGTTTCCTTTGGTGGAATATATCAGGTTTTCAACTGAATATGCTCTGCTTGCTTTAAATAAAACTCCCAAAACAAAACAAAGCAAAAATCCAACCCCAAAACAAGTAGTTAGTCCTTAGGACCTTTTGGGAGGAAGAAATTAGATTCTTTGAAATAGTATAGATTCTCCTCCTTGAGCAGGAGGCTGGACTAGAAGACCTACAAGGTCTCTTCCAGCTCTGTTATTCTATTCTATTCTATTCTATTCTATTCTAGTCTAGTCTAGTCTAGTCTAGTCTAGTCTAGTCTTCTATTTTGTTCTATTCTGTTCTGTTCTATTTTATTTTATTCTGTTCTATTCTACTCTGTTCTATTCTTATTATTCTTGTTCTATTCTATTCTGTTCTGTTCTGTNTCTACTCTACTCTACTCTACTCTACTCTACTCTACTCTACTCTACTCTACTCTACTCTACTCTACTCTATTCTTATTATTCCTATCCTATCTTATTCTCCTCTGTGCCCATGCCTAAAATTTGTGCAAACTGTCCTCTCCCAAATGTCTTCAGGAGTTGTAGGTGGTGTTTCATCATTGGGTTTTTTTAAAGAAGAGACTGGCCAGTCACTTGTCTGAAATGATCTAGGGTTTCCTGCTTGAGCAGGGGGTTAGACTAGAAGATCCCTTCTAGCTACATTCTGATGGGTTGAATAACTAGGCCTCGTTCAAACCAGGTGGTATGAAGATTGAGATACAAGTAGCTCTCAATTTACAACCAAAATGGCACCTCACATTTCTGTTGCTAAGTGAGTGCTAAGTTGTTAAGTGAATTTTGTCCTGTTTTACAACCTTTCTAGCGATGATTGCTAAGTGAATCTCTGCAGTTAGTAACCCAGTTGTTAAGTGAACTTGGCTTCCCCATGGACTTTGCTTGTCAGAAGGTCGCAAAAGGGGGTCACATGAGCTTTGGAACACTGCAACCATCATAAATATGTGTCAGTTGTCAAAAGTCTGAATTTTGACCACCTGTCCATGGGGATGCTACAATGGTCATAAGTGTGAAAATGGCCATAACTCACTCTTGAAGTTCTGACTTTAAACAGTCACGAAATGAATGTTGTTTGTCAAGGACTACCTGTACTAAGGGAGGACTGGAGAGTTATAACTAAGCCATGAAAACACGTTGGGTGACTTTGGGGCCAAGGCAATCTTCAAACCAGGATGGTTACTTCCACACTAACACGGAGGGGAAATCCCAAATTACTTTCCGCTGATGGGGGAAAGGTGTGATATGCATCTCTCTCTTCTTTTTTTTGCAATACTTTTTTATTTTTGTATTTTAAAAAATATCTCTTTAGGTCAGTGGTGGCTAACCTTTTCAGGTCCCTGTACCAAAAATTGTGTGCGTGTTAGCACACCACACTCATGTGCAATGAGCCTTCTCATGCCCCCTGCGCATGCGGGCCCAATGCCCCCTGCCATGCCACGCCACCCACTTACATATACTGCGCCTCACAGTTCATTTTTCAGCTAGTTTGAGGCCTTTTTCAGCCTCCCAGAGGCTTTTTAGGATGAATTATAGGCCCGTTTCGTCACTTCCGGTATTACAGGAAGTGACAAAACGGGCCTATAATTCAACCCGAAAAGCCTTGCAGAGGCTTTTTCCAAGCCTCTGGGAGGCCGAAAAAGGCCTGAAACCAGCACAAAAATAAGCTGGGAGGCACGTGCATGAACAGTGAGGTAAGTTTGCCTGTGGCTTGCGTGCCAGCACAAATGGCTCTGCGTGCCACTCATGGCATGTGTGCCAAAGCTTTGCCATCACAGGTTTAGGTGATCATTGTGACCAGATTTTTACATTTCCGTACAAACATGACCATAATTACAGATTCAGCTTTCATATCCAATTTGATACCATATTATGACTTTTTTTCATTTTTCTTCAAATATTTTCATCCCTCATTCATTACACGCATTCCCTTATTTTCTTACGTCGGTCACATTTACAAATTTTATGTGTGATACATATCTTAAGCCCATGTCACACTGCACCAACGGATGGAAAGAGGATGTAAAATGGAGAGAAACACTTGCCATGGTTAAGCGCGCGATCATTACATTTTGTACTGCACTGCTTCGGATTTTCTATCTCTCTTATCCGTCCAGACATACGTCTCGACTTGAGATCAATCCGCTCAAAAAAAATCGTTGAGCTACTCAAAACTTTTTGGAGCAGAAAAGTATCGCAATGCGTCCTGTGTCTGCATCCCGCAACGCATAAATGGGGACAATCCGTTCTACATCCTCGTCATCCGTTACGCACGCGCTATACGCCCTAGGCATGCACGTGACAGCTCCAGCAACTTACTCAAATCGCTCTCCAGCGGGAAGTGTGACACAGGAGGAGCGAATGGATGCGGAACGATCGCGCTAGCGTAGTACACGGACGGAAAAGAGATGAATAGCGGATGCCAGCTCTGCAAAGAAAGCATTTAAAAGGAAAAAAACATTCGCAGAGGACGCTATCTCCGATATTAAGGGTCAGAGGATGCCTAGGATGCAAAAGGACACATAGGGAAAACCTATATTGCCCTATAGAAAGGGGGAGGCACTCACCTGGATCTCATTTCAGCCAGCAGCCCTGCTGTACAGACGTCTGGCAGCTTCATCTGGCTGCTTGGGCTCTTCCACAAGATCCATGATGTCCACCAGGATCGTAGACACAACTCCTTGTTGGGTGAGCACCATCTATTTCCAACAGTGCGAAGCAATCCTAACTAGCTCTTTCACCTGTTCTAATGGGAAGAAAAGTGAGGCGCCAAGAAGTGTCTGGTCCGAAAGATGCGATCGGAGAAGCGCAGAGGTACAGACTGTAAAACAGAGCGGAGGTCAGGAACGAAAGACATCTCGTTAGCATTCCAGAACTATCATGGAGGATGCGCTCCAGCCAATGTGACCGAAGTTGTGGAGAAGCTGAGCACCGCGATTGACCCAACGCAGATGCACAACTTCGGACCCAGGCAAGCCTGGGCTCCTGGCCAACAGAGCCTTCATAGAAGGGAAGAAATGCGAAGCAGCGCAACTCCTTGTAGACACTGGTGCAACTCCCCAGCGGACAGTGGGATGTGGCAAGCTAGGATGGGTAGAGTGAATTAATGGAGTGCTTCCTCTCAACCTGCCACACGACTGAGAAAATTGGGCCATGTATGTTGGGTGACGCTACGCATGAACGGGCAATTGGTAACCAGAGTTTGTTTATGTTGAAGATGTGTGGCACTGATTTATTACATTATTATTGATAAATAAAGGGCAATAGGAGCTGTTGGCACATTGGGAGGTGGACATAGACGTGCCCACTATGCTTGCCACGGAGGTATCATCCCATGAAGAACGAAGCAGCTATTTACCCAACATCCCCAAAGGTATCCCCTGCCCATCCCACCCGCTATTACCTCAATCCACGCCCAAGGTAATCCCATGCCCAGTACCACAGCTATCTTAACCCATCCCCAAAGGTAGATCCCTGACATCCCACTGCATACTTAAATCCATCAAACAAGCAATGCAAGGACTTCAAACACATTCTAAAAAAGTTTCCACCAGAGTTATAAAATAATGAAGCAATGTGTGAACAAAACATAATATTTATAATAACAACGCTGTAAAAAGAAAAATGACCCAATGTCAACGTGTCACAGGAGAGCAAAAAACGAAGTCAAGCAGTGCGTAGGCCACGCAATCTCATGGCACCTTTCTGGTCACTCATGAGCTGCGTGCCAGGTCTCAGGGGGGAAGGTCCAGGTGTGCTAGTGGAGGAGTGGCTGCTGCTGGATTGCTCGGTCTGAAGCACACTGGGTGCCTGGCCCTCGAGAAGGGGAAAAGGCGACGGTGTGGTTGAGTTGAGGCCTCAGACAGCTGGCTCAGCCCCGTGATGTTGAGAGCGTCCCTTCTCATGGCATGAGGGTGTCAGCCCAATAACCAAGAAGACAGATGGTACGTAGAGGGCCTGGGCTTGAAAGGGTGGAGGAAGGAGCATTGTTAGTGGGGCGTCCTGGTCTGCCTAGCTGGTGAGACTCGGCAGTCGGTGGCATCGCGTGGGTGGGTGCATCGTGGCCATCAGATGCAACTGGTGGCGTTCCGATGTACCTAGTGCCTGACCGGCTAAGGGCTCGCCTGTGCTGCTGGAGCCTCCGTAGCATAGCCTTGGTTAGAGAAGGCCTGGGAAAAGCCTTGGAGAAGGGCAGTGACACTACACTGGGGGGAGAGTCAGAGCTGAGCATGAGTTGAGGTAGCAGGATATCATCCTGGTCGTGGAGGGTTGTGAAGAAGGATCGGTGGATGCCTGGTCTGCACCACCTGGTCGGGTTCGACATGTTCATGAGGGTCTGGTTGATATAAGGTGAGGACAGGGCCCTTGCGGTTGGAGGGATGGGGCGACTCGGTGTGTTACCAGCTGAGAGAGGAGATCTATACGTAGCTGCTAATAAGGACTGCTAATGTCGTGTCATCGTGCGAATCTTCCAAAGCAAGAGAAGATAGTGAGCATCAACATGTCCATTAGCGCGTCGATTTCGCTCGTCAGCCTTGCCATGCGAGCTAAGGGAGAGGTGGGTGAGTGACGGAGGAGTGAATGACACGGGTAGTGAGTGTGTAGCACGAGTGCTAGTGGTGGACAGGCCTATGACTCCATTCTCCAACCACATGCGTCAGATAGGCGATCCTCCCACTGAAGGCGCCGTCCGCCACTGTGGTAGGTGTATGACAGCTGTCGGGAAGGGGTCTCATTGGGACACACTCACCAACGAAGAGTACGCGTGCCTGGAGAGCAGGAGCATGACTGCTCTTGCCCAGAAGAGGACTGCTCTCAGCAGTGTCTGCCTGAGAGGAAAGGTGTGATGAGAGGGGCCCCGCCCCAGCCGACCCTTACTCCGCTCGGTAGGACAGGAATCTCACCTTTCCAAGAAGCTTGCACTTGCCATAGACGTACGGCCTCTGTCCGTCAGCTTACGAGCCAGGGCGGCCTGGCCAGAATTCTTGAGGTGCAGCTTCCCGTACGAGGTAGTGCATGTGCTTGCACAGCCAAGAAACACCTCCCGAAGAGCTGTAGCCCCAGGCTCCCGTCTTCTCTCCCAACAGCCTGCTCTTTGGTGTCACAATAGAGGACCGTGCTCCCTTTCCGTCATAAGATAACCTCGTTCTCACTTCAGCCACTCCAGCACCGTCAATCCTCAATGTTCCTATTCTATGTTTTGGTATTTGCCTCGCTCTCCGTTTCAACGGCGTCTGCCCTCTCCTCTCCTTTGCAAGGAATATGGGCCCATCATAAGAGAAGGGGCGTCGCGGTTGATAGGGCTACCTCTCACCCACCCACCACCCCAGCGAGCAGCTAACAACAGATAGCAGCAAAAGCAGGACGAGCAGGCACCAGGCAGCCAGCACCGAGCATCAGCAGCCACCAGGAAGAGGAGCCAGGCAGACCAAGCAGGAACCAGGGAGCAGGAACGCAGATCAACCAGCAGGACAGGAAGACACTGAAGCAGAGCCAGAGAGCATGAGCAGGACCAAGAGCATGAGCAGGACCTAGGAGCAACAGCGGCAGGAAACCAGGAGCAGCGCCAGCCGTGTAAAGCACCCAGCAGAAGAACCATGCACCAGCGAAGCAGCGCCACAGAAGTAAGCACCGAGCAGAAGCGACAGCACCCATTGGAGCAAGCGCCAGCAGAGTAAAGCACCAGAGAGAAGCACCATGCGAGCCCAGGAGCAGTGGACAGCAGAGTAGCTACCACATAAGCACGCCAACAGAAGCAGCATCAGCAGAGTAGCCCGCACCAGAAGCAGCAGCAGCAAGAAGGGAGTAAAACACCAGCAGGAAGCACCAACCTCCACAGAAGCACCATCAAGCAGAGCCCCAGCACCAGAAGATCGAGCCCCGGCAGCAGAAGCCCCACAGAAGGCAGAGTGAGGGCCAGGGGTGGGAGGGATTGGCCTGTCCCTCTTGCCAGGGCCTGGCAGGCAGATGGCAAGAGGCTTCCGTTTCCTTCCCCATGGCGCTGGCTGGTGGAGAGCTGTGAGCTGGAGCAGGTTCTTGTCTTTGAATGGTGACCTGCTTGGACGCTTCCTTATATATCCGCGGGCTGACGCAATGCATCCTCTCCCACCAATCACAGTGAACGCTAGGCATAGCTGCTAGGCATCCGCGTAGGGTACTTGCGTCTATGCATCCGCTTCAGATCCGTCTGCCATAGCCGCTGTGCAAATCCGCTTCATCCGCTCTGTTGTCCACCTCTGCATCCTCTCTTTCCCTTCCGGTCCGCTTTTGAGCTGTGCTCCCCGGACGCCCTTGCGGATGTGCATCCGCTCCATCGCTCTTCCATCCCCTAGGCCTTCCGGTGGAGCATCAGCCTACGGTCCTCCCCGCGTCCTTCCTTTCCGGTGTGCAGCTTGGTTATGCAAAGATGCCGGCACTTTGCAGAGCAAAGATAACAAACGGATGGAACATTTTTCTCATCCGCTGTGTCCTTTTTACAAACATTTTGCATCCATCGGCCAGTGTGACAGGGCCTTTAACAGCAGTGTAAAAGGGAAGAGCTTTTGAAAGGCAGAGTGGTGCTAATTTTGTCTCGCTTTCACTTAGGGTGAAATGTGCCATGGGACCCCTGTGCTTTGTGAACAATGGCTTACTGTGTAGCATAAGGAATGAACTCCCTCTTCTGTGGCTTGTTCAAGAAATCACCATCAAAACTCAATGCAGCAGACCAACCCATCTTATCAGTGGTGGAATTCAAGCTTTTTTACTGCCGGTTCTATGGGCATGGCTTGGTTGGCGTGGCAGGGGAAGGATATTGCAAAATCCCCATTCCCTCCCCACCCCACTAACCTGCTTTCCAGCTCTATTCTCCTGTGCAGGGCAACAAAAGAAGACCCAGCTGATCATCTGGGACTCAATGTGAGGCCCATTGAATGATGAAGAAATGGTGGGGCAGGACCAGTCAGAGGTGGTATTCTCCGAACTTCTCAAAATTTCCGCTACTGGTTCTCCAGAATTGATCAGAACCTGCTGAATGCCACCTCTGCATCTTATCCAAGGAATTCACAAAAACCCATAGATAGATCAAAAGGTCGATAAAAGATAAAAGAAGAAAGAAAGAAAGAAAGAAAGAAAGAAAGAAAGAAAGAAAGAAAGAAAGAAAGAAAGGCAGAGAGAAAGAATAGAAGGAAAGAAATAGAGGCAGAGAAAAAGATAAGAGAATTAATGCTGAGTCACTATTGGGAAGAAATTGCAGATAGTGTTTCCTTGACTTCCAGCAGCTGACGGTGTGCAGTTTTAGCTTCTGAAGGCTTCAGCGGCCCCCCCAGGCAAAGTCTTGCAAAGTCTTGAAGATAATGTGCCATAATTAGATTGCAAATTATCCAGATTAGCCCCTGGGTAGCACCAAAGAGGGACTTCTGTAATGGCAAACCTTAGCAAAGAGGAAGAAGGCAGGGGTGGGCTTCAAAAAAATTAGCAACGGGTTCTCTGCCCAGTTGCTGGGTGGGTGTGACTATGGTGCACGTGGCCTAATCGGCCTCCTGCACCATGACGGAGTTTTTGCCCTTACCGGGCTCTGGAGGTTCTCTGGATGCTGGAAACAGGCCCATTTCTGGTCTTCCCAAACTTCCAGGAGGCCTTTTTTTTTTGCCCTCCTTGAGCCTCCATGCGCGTCCTGCACTTGCCTGCATCCAAAACGGGCCACATGGTGACTCCGGGGAGGGGAGGTGGGTCCAGCCAGGAGTGGGATTTGGGTGTCCTCCGAACTGCCCAGAATCTTAGCTAGGGGCTCCCCCAAAGCCCTGCGAACCCCCAGCAGCCCCACCCCTGGAAGAAGGTCTTCAGCCTAGGTCAGTGGTCTGCAATCTTGGCCAAAAGCTGGCTGAGGAATTCTGGGAGTTGAAGTCCACAAGCCTTAAAATGACCACAGTTGGAGACTCCTGGCCTAGACCAGGGACAGATAAGAGGCAGCTGAGCCCTCAGTAGGAATGGAAGTGTGGCCAATGTCTCAGAAGGGACTCTCCTTGGTTTCTTGGACTGTAAAGGTAAAGAGGAGAGAGATATACTTCCAGATATTCAGGTGATCCTAATTGAGTCCAAAATTTCTATTTTCTGAGCAAGACATGGGTTAAGTGATTGTTGCCCCATTTTACAACCTTTTTCACCAAAGTTGTTAAGTGAATTATCTCAGTGGTTGGCTCAGTAACATGGTTGTTGTAACTGAATCCAGTTTCCCCTTTGAATTTGCTTATCAGAAGGTCGCAAAAGGGGATCATGTGACCCCGGGGACACTTCAACTGTCACAAATAGGAACCAGGAACCAAATGTCTGGATTTTGATGTAGCTTAGATTAACAGACTTGGAAGGGACCTTCTAGGTCATCTAATCCAACCGTCTGGCCAAGTAGGAGACCCTACACCATTGCTGACAGATGGCAGTCCAGTCTCTTCTTGAAAGGCTCAAGTGATGAAGTTCCTAAAACCTCCAAAGGCAACTTCTGTTCCATGGGTTGATTGTTCTCATGGTCAGAAATTTCCAGGTTGAAGTTCTCCTTGTTCAATCTTTAGGATTTCCAGGACCTAATTCCAAGCAAAAACATCTAGAAAACAAGTCAAATAATGAAGTAAAGAGAGATGGGAAGGAAGACAAATAAGAGACAAAGGAAGTATACCCAGCGTCAGACATAAAGATCTCAAGTGTCTATATGCTGATGCGCAAAGTTTGGGGAACAAACAGGGTGAACTCGAACTACTAATACATGAAGGCTGATATGATATAGTTGGAATAACAGAAATTTGGTGGAATGAAACCCATGACTGGAACATAGTGGTAGAGGATACAAACTGTTAAAAAAAAAAAACCAGACCCCATAAAAGAGGAGGTGGACCTGTTGCACTGTATGTAAAGAACCACTATGTTGCTACAAAAATGCATAAAACCAAAGACGAAAACCTTCTAATATATGGGTCAATATAAAAGAAGCAAAGAATTGCATGACCATAGTTAAGGAAGCCAAAGTTCTAACAACAAAGTTAGAACTAGAATTTCTGGGTGTGCTTTTAATCGGGATTACTTGCGAGGCCGACACCTTTACCTGTGGCGTGAACTATTGCAGTCCAGATGTGATAGTCCTGACCAACTGTTTAGAAACCACGTCTGCTTCACTTAAAAGGCCTCAGTTAAAAAGAATATGCCAGTTCCATTTTTCAATGCTAAGAAATGTGAATTAAGGGCCAAGGGGTCGGGAGTGAAGACAATGCAGCCATCCAGGTGACAACTCATTCATTGCTCACCTGTGGCTGCTGTCTTGATTGGAGTTGCTGGATCTGTAGGTCCTCCCTGATTTGAAACTATATATAAACTGTCACCACAAAACAAACAGGTTACCTTTCCCACCTGACGTAAGAGCTCATGACAAGAATCAGTTTCCTCTTCTGAATAGGATTCTTTTGCTTATCTAAATGTGCGTAATGGCCACAAGGAACAATGTGACCCATTCATTTCTAGAATGCCACTAAGTCCCGGAACAAAATGTTGGCAGATTTCCAGTGGTTGAAACACTTTAAATCCCAAGTTCTGATTTTCTTTAGGGCGGACAGTAAACTCTCCATGTTACTGATGCAAACTTAGCACACTGTAGGATTGTGTCCTCTATCTCTATCTCTCTCCCTCTCTCTCTTCTTTTCCATCTGTCCCTCTCTGTGATGACCTGGGGCATGACATAAAAACAACACAGTCACAAAAGTAGAATAAATTCTCTTTAATGCCTTCAACTAGGGCCCCAATGTTCAATTATCCTTGGCTTGATATCAAACTCTTCCAAAAACAGTCTATGAAGAGAGTAAATGCAGTCCGAACCAAAAGTAAAGATAATTAGAAATTAAAAAACCCAACACAAACCACATTGGAGTCATTAACACAGCAGGCCAGGATGATAAATTGCAGATTTCCACATGATAACATAGCAACCACAGTTGGGAAGACCCCAAAACCTAGATAAGCCTTGACCAAGGTAAAGCATGCTTTTCTTCCAGCAAAGAACTATCTAAAATGCCCCACTTATATCCTGTTCTCCCAGCTACAACTAATGAAGGGAATCAGGGCCTTTTTCTCTCCCATAACCCATGTTGCTCCCTTCTCCGTTCCTCCCTGTGTCACCTAGAATGAAGAGGGTGTGGCCCTGGGTCTTCCTCTGAATGTCCAGCCAGATTGTGCCCTTCCTCAGTTTCTTCCACAGCCACCAGAGCCACACTCCCACTCCCCTTCAGCTCCTCAATCTCCCCCTCAGAATTGGACTCCAACAAGGGCAGGACACTCTCCCTTTCTCTCTCCCTCTCTTCTTCTCCCTCTCCATCTGTCTCTCTCTCTCCCTTTCTCTGTCTTTCTCCTTTTTCTCTTTCTGTCAATCTCTTTTCATCTTCCTTCTATTTCTCTGTCTTTCTGTCTCTCTCTCTTGCTGTGTGTGTGTGTGTGTCTCTCTCTCAGTAAAATACAGTGATACTATCAAACTCACATGGATAGTTTATTGCTTTATTTATTGCTTGCTATATCATACTCAATAACCAAGTCGTGGGTCCTGCATGCAAAGTGTTTTATAAAACTCTGGAGCAAAATATGAGCTGATGGTTATTAAACAAGTCCAGTCATTTTTTTCTTGAATAAATGTAAGGTTGAAAGAAATATAAACAACATATAACCTTTGTTTTAGTCCTCATTTGGCTGGGGATGTCTTTCAATAAAAGAGAATACGGTGGTATCTTAGTACTCATCATTAATTGGCTCCAGGAGGTATGATGAGTATGAATACCAAACAAAATTTTCCCATAAAGAATAATGTAGTGAATCACAACAGTTGACACTGAGATGTTCTAGTTTGTGTGTTGAGTACCAAACAAACAATGAGTACTGGGACAAAATTTTAGCATCAATGTGCATTGAGTACTAAATTCGATGAGTTTCAAAGCAGTTGAGGACCAAGATACCATTGTAAAGTAAAAGGGTTTGATGGTATTTAACTATCAGGAACATAAGGCTGGGCTAGAGAGTATGTCCATGTTATATACAATAAATCTATGTGCTGCATAGGAGAGAAAAATGACTTGATGGCAACAAATTCAAAAAAATAATATTTCAAAGAAGGGACTGGACAACTATTTGTCTAAAGTGCCATAGGGTCTCCTGCTTGAACAGGAGGTTGAAGATCTCTCTTCCAATTCTGTTATTCTATTAATCAGACAAACTGAGGCTGAATTTAACAGGGATAGAGGGCCTGTCAGGACTAGTGACAAGGGTGATATCAAGTATGTGAGGAAAAGATTTGGTGGGGGTGTGAGTCTTTTTGTGTATTAATACTGCCTTAAGGGTTATTGGGTTCAGTATAAAAATGGCTAGTATGTACTGTTATATAAAAGTAAAAAGTTGAGTTGTAATGTTATCTTCTACTGTGCTAAATTGTTGGAAATTGCCTTTTTAGCAATAGCAATAGCACTTAGACTTATATACCACTTCACGGTGCTTTACAGCGCTCTCTAAGCAGTTTTACAGAGTCAGCCTCTTGCCCCCAACAATTTTGGGTCCTCACTTTACCCACCTAGGAAGGATGAAAGGTTGAGTCAACCTTGAGCCTGGTGAGATTTGAACTGCCAAATTGCAGACAGCCAGCAGTCATCAGAAGTAGCCTGCAGTATTGCATTCTAACCACTGCACCACCATGGCTTTTTCTTTTCTTTTCTCTCTTTGCACCATATTTTCTCTTTCTTTTCTCTTCCCCTAGTTTTACATTACTTTTTTAAAAAATTTCTCTTTGTATTTTATAAACTAATGAAACTGAGAAAAAGGGGGAGAAAGTGAAAGAGAGAGAGAATGAAAGAAAGAGACAGAATAAAGAGATAAAGAGAAAATGAGAGAGAATGAAAAAGAGAGACAAAGAGAGAATGAAGGAGAGAGAGAAAGAAAGAGAGAGAGAATGAAGGAGAGAGAGAGAGACTGTGTTCATGTGTTTTTCAGCTTCGATAACCCACATCTCATTTAAAAGGACTGACATCAATACTTCAAATGTTTGTAGCTCACTAAATCAAATTAAAATGAAACTATTCAGAAGCCTATTGCTTTCTTGATAGGTTGATCAGTGGGATTTAATGTTCCTCCATGGGGCAGGTGCTTAGCTTATTTTAATGATTCAAAAGATTAGTTTGGCCGCAGCCTAATTCGCTTAATGTTATTACTGTCTCTTCATTTGGGAAAGGGAAAAAATGGAATTATCCCTTGTTTTACAGTGGTAAAAGATCAGGCAGCACATCTGACATTAAGCTAAACCTTCCATTTCTACATTGCTGGTATTTCTAAAAAATAATATCAGCATTGAAAATTGGAGAACCAGAAAAATCAGTTTAAATGCCCTGGATATGACACAGTGATTCCCACTCTCATTTTTGTTATTAGATTTTAGCATCATTAGCAAAAACGTAGAAATCACAGCATTTCTCATGATCTTTGTCATCTTCAATAACAACTAAATTGGTTTTTGTTTTGCACAAAAAGAACTTTAAAAATTAATTTATTCAGAACCAAAGTCTGTCTATTGTGATGAATGAAGCCAGAGTTTCTTTACGGAACTATTTCAGTTCTTTTTTTTTTATGTAGATATTGGAGTCATGACAGCCATCCTTCCTAGTGGTTGTTTATCCATCTGGAATCTGCCTATCATTTTGCACATCTCAAAGAAAGGGAGCAAATGGGGGAATGGGACAGTAAAAAGTGACTCCCCAATACCTATTTTAAAAAAAGATAAAACAGTCCCTGCAGATTTTATTTCACTAGTTGTGGCCAACCATAGGGGCAGTCTCATCTCCATTTCAAGGCCATTGAGCCAAATGTCTGAAAACATTTCTGCAGTCATGTGGCCAGCATGATGTCATGGAGCACTCTTACCTTCCCACCAAAGTGGTACCTATTTATCTACTCGCATTTCCATGCTTTTGAACTGCCAGAGAGGCAGGAATTGGGGCAAGGAACAGGAGCTTACCCAGGGGTGGGATACGACAGGGTTAACTACCAGTTTGGGATTTACGAGCTTTCCTGCAGGCTGTGAGCCGTGCACCTGTAAATCGTCATCATCAGGCTGCGTGCAGAGAAGCAGCCTTTGAAAGAGCCCTCTTTTCCTGCTTTTTAAACTGCAGCTGTGCCTTGTTCGGCAGCTGAAGTTGAAAAATCAGAAAATAAAGATCAGGTAAGAACCCGGGTGGGCGGATGGGCAAAAACATCAGCAGATATAGAACCAGTTCTGTCTGCTGCTCTTCAATAAATAACTCCAAGACAGACATGTTCTCAAAGTTTCCTTTTATTAGAGTAGTAAACTGGCACATGTGGGAAAACCCGAATCTGAAAGTTTTTATTTCCCTCCAATAAATAAAAAATTACAAATCTACCCCCTGCACCCATCATTCCATCACATGTCCCAATCACCATCATATGTCCCAATCACCGTCTGTCACCATCACATGTCCCAATCACCGTCCGAGTGGTTGAGACGTCCCCTCAACCACTCCTTAGCCAGGTGCAGAAATAACATGACCTTGACTTAGAAGAAGAATGCTATTGTGTCTAAACACATACACTCCACAAAATGCCCCCCTCCCATTTTCCCAGGCTCAAGAATGTGGCAGCATGGAAGCTTCTGGTGCTAATATGGCTTCCAAAGCTGACAATTAAATTGGCCCTGAGTTTTTTAGAGCCAGTAAATCTTTTTCCTCAGCCATTTTCCTAAACCTTGCCAGACCCCTCTCTAAAACTGTGAAGTTTTTCTTTGCATTCCTCCTGTTCATTTCAACAATCAATTTTATAGCCCATTTTCCTGTTTTGGAATGTGTAACTAATTCAAAGAAAAATCCCAAAGCTCTTGCAGTTTAATTAGGTCACCTGCTCTGGAAAAAGTGCAGGTAAATCATTGACAGAAACTCAGAATGAATGAGTCACACTCTGACATCATTCGGAACAACAAGTAGGCAAGTGGAGAACTTACTGATCCAGAACACAAAACATTTTGTCCGTCAGGTCTGGAATACATAAAAGGAACAAGAATATAGAAACTTTTGTTAATTAGCAAATCTTTAACGAGATGAAACATTGAAATTCCTTCATGGTTATATGCACTGTGCCTTCCATTGGCTTTTTTCCTAAGAGCAAATAGTTTTAGTTCAGTTGATGATGGTCCATTCTGGCCACTTCTGATTTCACTGCTGATTCTACAGTGTGACCAGTCCTTCTTGTATCCCTAAAAAGTTCAGATAGATAGATAGATAGATAGATAGATAGATAGATAGATAGATAGATAGATAGATAGATGGATGAAAGAAAAAAGAAGAGACAGATTTTGAAAAGAAAGAAAAGAAAGAAAGGAGAAGAAAAGAAAGAAAGAAAGAAAGATAAAGAAAAAAAAAGAAAGAAAGAAAGAAAAGAAAGAAAGAAAGAAAGAAAGAAAGAAAGAAAGAAAAAGACAGACTGACAATGGGTAGGAAGGAAGGAGAAGAGAGAGAAAGAAAAGGAAGTAGAAGGGAGAGAAAGGAAACTCAAGAAATGATGTTTATGAAGGAAGGAAGGAAGGAAGGAAGGAAGGAAGGAAGGAAGGAAGGAAGGAAGGAAGGAAAGCTAACACACCTCATAATGAAGCTGAGTGCAATTTTTCAGAATAAAGATTAGGTACAGAAGTACCTATGAAGTCAAAGCACTGGATGCCATCAAAAGAATAACAGTGTCACGAATTGCACCTGAATTTGCACACGGAGCGTATGGAAAGGCTGAGAGGGAAAAACATGCTTAGGGGACATGAGGCCTCGCAGTTCAGCTCTGAGTAAACCAGAGGTTGGAAAAACCAATCCTAAAAATAATAATAATAATAATGATTCTGTCTTTGTTACAAAGCAATTAGGTGGAGTGTTTATGGAAACCAGCCTTTCAAGTCAAGGCCAGATGGGAGAGACAGGAGGTGCAGGAAACCAGTGCTAGCTCAGTTTCTTCCTCGGGGCTCAGGAAGGTTCATGGCAATGCAGCTATCTGCAGAATGAATCATATTCAGTAACACGCAGCCTGGGAAAGCTGATACGAGCAAAGGATTTAGGAAGGCTGCAGGAGAAGCCAGAAACCCCTGCAGGTAGCATGTGAAGGAGAGACTCAGGCGGGCAATCTTCTCCATTTAATCTTCCAGCCCCGTTGGGCAACTGAACCTTCTGTTTCTGCTGTTCAGAAAAGCTTGAAGAAAAGCTCTCCTGCCTCTTTCCTTTTTGTTTTTTCCCCCTTCCTTCTGGTTTTTCATTCCAGTGGTGGGGTTCAATTTTTTTTTTACTACTGGTTCTGTGGGTGTGTCTTGGTGGGCATGGCAGGGGAAGGTTA
>BHFT01039494.1:0-35279 GCA_004320025.1 Laticauda laticaudata | reverse complement strand
GCTTTTATTGAGCATACAAGATGAGTGTATAGAAAAGTACAAATAAGTATTGAGCATCAAAGGCAGGAGGTTGCGGGTGTAGAAGCTTAAGGTTAATGAGCATCAAAGGCAGGAAGTTTTTACGATGTAACAGTATCATTGGGTACATTTTGCTGCAATGCTTTAAGCAACTTTTACTGGTTAACATATAGCTTTTAACCTTTTATGGTCACAGTTCCCTACTTGCGTATGTTGCGTTTGCGTTGCTGACTAAATAGTGGCAACTAGATATTTTCCCAGGTACTTTTTGCAGAGGTACTAGGTCCCTGGTTCATGTGCTGGCTTTTGGCCTAGTCACACTGCTGGGCCTGAACCAATTTATTCCAACAAATCTGCATCCCATGGGCCGCTGGTGGCCTCGGACAGCTAGTCATGTGGCTCCATAAGATCATAACCTTTTAACATTATGATATGATTTTAGCAATATTTATATACATTTACTATATTATATATTTTATATGTGGCCCAAGACAATTCTTCTTCTTCTAGTCCTAGCAAACCATAAGTTTGAACATCCATACTTTAGAGTTGGACAAGCAACAACTACTGTTTGGGGACTATAGAAATTCAGATAATCACTACATGGCAACAAATATTAGATTGCTAAATTTCTATTGATTCTAGCCAACCTTTTGAGTTTGAAAGCATGCAAATGAGAATAGATTAATAGGTACCACCTCTGTGGAAAGGTAACAGTATTCTTGCTGGTCACATGACCACAGAAAATGTCTTTCAACAACATTGGCTCCCATGGCCAAGAAACAGAGATGACCACCTCATACTAGAGTTGGATATGACTGGACATGGAAACCTTTATCTGGTGATATTTGCATTCTAGGTATAATAGTGTTAATACTTACATCAGGAGATATATTACCAAAGCACTATAATTTTTATAGTTATTGTTGGAAGAAAGTTGTTGGTAGCCAAAAATCAGATAAAGTTTGGTTGTATATGTTCAAAATATTTTATTAAAAGGCATATGCATTCATGACCATCTGAGGAAATGAGGTGTAGCTCCCTAAAGTTTATGCCTGTTAATAAAATTTGTTAGTCCAAAAAGATGTTAACAAACTTCTTATAATTTTATAGGGCTTATTATTGGGAATTATAATCTACAGTAGATATTATATAAACTTCTATATCTTTTATTGATCATTGTACTTGGATTGGAACAAAACATCAGGGGATTAAGATCTGGAATTAGTAAGAAATGGGTCTAGGAAAGCATTTCAAAGGATGTCTATGGGATGTGGGTTGCTGCATTTGTACAATTCAAAACCATCAGCATTACCACCCAAAAGTTTCCTTCTACTTTAACCTAGTACATTATACAAACTCTGTCTGTGTAATTGATTTATGCTTTAGAACAGGAGTGTCAAACTCGCGGCCATGGGCTGGATACATCACATGCTGACCACATTCATTCCCGATTTAGAGAAGGGGCAGAATTGTGATACATCACATGACAATGATGTGATGCCGCGAGTTTGACACACCTTCTTTAGAATGTTGTGAGAACACAGGAGAAGGCAATGAAATCCCTGAACTGGCCATGATCCTTAGGTCATAATACTAATGGATCTTTATGAAAAGTAATGAACAACTTGGTAGAATAAACAACAAATGTACTCAGCAACAAATTGTAAAGATGATTCTGTATGGCACTCTTGTCCTGGTGGTGAGAAAATATCTCTTAAAGCAGATGAACAAGCCTGGCTTGGTCAATGGCACAGAATGTGCAAGAGTTGAGGGCCTTACATCTTTTTGTCTCATAATTAACCATGGGTTCCAAGGATCTGGTGGGGATTCATTTTTATCAACCTGCTGCAAGAGAAGACAAAGATAATGAGAACACAACAAATGGGTTTATTAAATAACGTATTGTACACTAAAGATTATCATAGGATAATATTAGAGTATGCATATATATATACATTTATATATACACATTTCACAAAGTTTTTCCCCCTGCAAAACATGTGGTGCAAAATTTCCCAAGACAGGCAAAATTTTTATCATTTTGACTCAGTGTAAAGCACTTTTAAACAAATAACCATAATCTTATGTTAATTTTCATGTTTTTATAGGACCTTCCTTAAGAAATTGACACAGTTGCATAACCTGCTGTAGGATATTGGCAGAGGTTAAATAAAGATCAACTATTAACAAGCAGAAAACATCTTGCCCTTAGGAGAGAAGACAAGAAGGCTGTGGTCTTTGTAAAACAAAGGTCAGAGTATGACTTTAGTTTATCTGGGGCTTCAGCTATTTCATCTGTTACATTACAAATGATCAATGACAGAAATAAAGCATATAACCACTAGTAAGAGAAGAGAAAGCAAGAATGATGTATTTCTCAGTTTAAGAGGTGATTTGTTTCCCCCCCCCACTCACTTGTGCCTAAACATGGTGTAAACATTCTCTGATGATATCTTTGTTCCGCTCTATTTTGTCTTATCAAACCTGTGCCTTTATTGGTGGTACACTTCCAATGATACTATGCCATTGATTGGATTGGCTGACTGCTATTTATATATCTTAGGTTTTTCTAAATCCTGCATTGTATAACACTCTGTAAGCTGCAGTGGAAGTAAAAAAGGAGGAGGAGGTGGTGATGGTGAAATCGGATGCACATATGAATGAGTGTGAAAGGAGCAATGAGAGAGGCAGGCATTTGAGGGACAGCTGCATAAACAGATGGAAAGATAAATTCCCTCAAATCAACTTGTCCAGAACTGCCTTAGATTTCAGAAGGCCACTAAGAAAAAAGAAAAGCTTCAATGAATTGTTGGCTCAAATGATCATTTGACAAACTTGAGCAGTACTACTGCTCTGGATAACAGTTCAGGATTCACATACTTAGGAGAAGAAATAGAACAGGGCTTTCAAACTCATGGCTTGAGAGCTGGATGTGTCAGGCACTGGCCACGCCCATCCCCAGTTTAGTGAAGGGGGGGAAATCACGATACACCACGGGATGCTGGTGTGAAGATGTGAGTTTGACACCTCTGGAATAGAACGTGGCATAGTGGCAATAGGAAAAAAAAGAGGTTTAATTTGCAGGTAATCAGGTGGTGAGGAAAAGCCAGTCCAGCTGAGTGAAAATAAGGAGATCATCAATAGCCACATCATGATAACACACTGTTAGTCGTCATTTCTAGCAATATAACTAAGTTGGACAGATAACAGCAGATAAGGGAAGGAATGTAAATAAACTAAGTGTCTAGGAAAGAAAACTTGGCTGTGTAGTTTTGTTTTAACAGGAGTCTGCAGAAGAGAAGTCAAGTTCCACTCTGAAGTTCAGAGAGCCAAGTCAAATTTGACAGCTGCTGCTCGGTCAGAGTTTCATGAGCAGGATTCACAAGGCAACACTGGAGGCAAGAGATTAGACAGTTGTTTCCAACAGGCAAACTCCAGGCAAGATTGACTCACGAATCAGGTTACAGCTAGCAATCTTCAATTAAGATACTTTTTTTTTCTTTGCTTGACTGGAATAGCATTTGGATGACAATTCTGTTTGAGGAGAAAAAGCTATTCCATCAATTAATTATTCTCATTATCAGAAAATTTCTTATTTAAAGGTTGGCTCCCCTTCTGATAAGCTTCCACCCATTGCTTCCTGTCTTGCCCTCAGGTACAATGGAGAATATATCAATCCCCAATTCTCCATGACAGCTCTTCAAGTATTGGAAGGCCTTGTTGTCTCTGTGTTTGTCAGAGACCTCTTCGTGCAACTGTACTGGTTTCATTTGGTGTCTCTTATTTTTTTTCTCTCTGACATTGTTTTTGTTTGGGTCTTTATTATCTTGTTTTACAGAGTTCTCCAAGCATCCTGAACTGTTTTTCCCTCTAGAATTTCCATCCAGAGATTCCTTCATATTTTATCTGTTTGTGCTGTCCAGACAGTTTAGAGTTAATGGGATTTGGGAAAGTTAATTAGGAATTGAGAGCTGTCCCCTTAAGGGAATGCATCATGGTAAATGTAGTTAAGGTATCCTGGGAAATGTAATCCATGTCTTGTGGTCACATCTGTAATCCTGATTGGTCACTAAATTGACCCTTCTTGGGTTGGGGGAGGGCCTTTAGCATGAATCCATTGGGCCTTTAGCATGAATCCATTACCATGGAGCTGCTTCAATCATCATGGGGATGAGAGTTTATTATTTTTCTACACCATAGTGCAGATATGCAAAGGTTTGGACATTAAGAAGAATCTTGTCATAACTGTGAGTTGATAAGGATGCCTGATGAACCAATTAAAAAGTCTTTGTATGGATGCTTTGTGGAGTTGCTCTGTCTGCTTTATACCCATCCAGAGAGTAATAATCAGAATACTCTTGGTATGTTGAAGTTAGCTCTCTTAAAATCTTGAACACTAGCCTGATTTTATTCAGTTACCTACAGTAAATTCTACTATAACATGTTCACTGTCCATGAAAATTCCTACAACTTCCACTCCCTCAACTATTTCATCCCTATTAGTAAGAATTAAGTCCAATATAGCTGACCCTCTAGTTCCTTCCACATGCTAGGTGCATCAGGAACTTGTTTGAATTCCCATTCACCTCAGATTTTGTTTCCTACTTGATGTCAGAATAGTTAAAATCCCCAATTACTACAATGGTGTGTTTCCTAACTGATTTTCAAAAGTTGATCTATGTCATCTGCTTGGTTGGGTGGCCTGTAGTACAGACCAATAGCAACTTCATTTCTTTTTCCTCTAATATTCACCCAAATACTCTCAAGAAGGCTTTCATCTTTGGTATTATGTATTTCTGTACAGCTGTAATAATTCTTTACCTTCAGTGCAGCTCTCATAGTATATTACAATAATGGGTTCAGTCCCACCAAAGATATTTCATTTCTTTTGTTAAGGATGTTGGATCAGTTTTAAATGTATCTCTAAATAATTTTTTTAACCTTGGACTTTAATTGTCCCAGTAGAACAGATAGTTAGTGAATAAGAAGACATATAATATATCCCCTGCTAGAGGCAGATTTATTGCAAACTTACAGAATTAGCAAAGTTAGCATACCAGCTGATTGAAAATTAACTAAAAAGATAGGAAAAAGGACTTCATTAATATATTATATACTGCAAATTAGCTCTTCACTAACCAAGAAATTTTTTTTATCAATTTTTATCCTCTCATGAAAATGTTACTTCTGCTGAACTGTAGTTGGTCAGAGTGCTTAAATTTGGTTGGCACCAGATTTGACTCAATACTTTAATTTTAGAATAACCTTCTTCTTTAATCCACATTCTACAATGTTGTTTCAAATGGAAAATTCATTTGACTCATATACTGTACTTTACAAAAAATGTGGCTGAGGATATGGTTCTTCATAAATTAATAAGAAACCCATTTGTGAATAAAGCAACACAAATTTATATTTGCTCTAGGAACATTATAGTTAGAGGAATAATTTTATTTAAACCCATGGGAAGCTAGTGGCTATACCTACCACTGAGGTATCAACTCATAAAGTGCAAATCCCATAGCAAAATATGGCTACTATTACACAGTAAGTCATGACATTTAAAACTTCCATTCCATCTTTGTTAGAAACATTTTGATATGAAAAACAACTGTTTCTGATTTTGTAAAGAAAAGCTTGTATGTTAAAATGGTCATTGTCAGATTAAAGTAGTTGATGGAACTTAAAAAAACAAGTAACCATAGAAATGAGTTAAATGTCAATGCAAATAGTGTTACTCAGATTTCTTTCAAACAAATAATTGTTTTCATTTTGCAGATTCAACTGTCAGTCATGACGTGGTTAACTTGTTTTGTCTTTTTTTTTTAAGACAGTGGCAAACAAGGGATTTTTTAAAAGGTGAACAAAATATATTATTAGAATTCATTTTTATATTAGTGACTTTAAATAACATTTGAGCACCCCAGTCAAACTGGATGGGGGAGGGGAACACAGCACACAGAGGCTTTGTCTTTTAACAGTGGTTTATATCCAAGACTGCTATAAACATATGTGTTACGCACATACCAGGCAAGCAATCAGTCTTCATTACTCTTCATGGAGAACTACGATAAAGATAGAACAAGAGGAGAGAGAGAGAGAGAGAGACGCGCTCTCATGGCCACCTTTATATTGACAGCTTCTTAAAGTGGCAATAACCCTGCTGACTTATTCTCATTGCATCAGCATTTATAGCAATTGGTCAGCTATTAAATCTCCAACACTTTAACACAGCATTTAAGCCATGAGCTGACCAAGGCATTAGTGACCGAAGGGGTCCATAATCCAAAAAATGTGCACCATATGAAGTGGTGCAAAGGCCTTCCTGACCAGAGTTGCACCTGTTCTTCAAGCAGGTGCATCGAGTCAAGGAAGACCCCCCATCCAAAGTCAAAGATGGAATATCTCCAGATCTTGAGGTTCAAACATCCACAGCCCAGAGGTGGTATTAAGCAGGTTCTGAACAGTTCTGGAGAACCAGTAGCAGAAATTTTGAGTAGTTCAGAGAACTGGCAAATACCACCTCTGACTGGAGATTTTGCAGTATCCTTCCCCTGCCATGCCCACCAAGCCATGCCCACAGAACCGGTAGTAAAAAAAATTGAATCCCACCACTAAACTTAGTCTTGGTAGGACTGAGTTGGAGATGGTTCCTCTCTGACTAAAACTACAAGGACAGAACCCTAACAGCCTTTTTTGGCTAGCTCAGGGTCGAAAGCTGTAATTGGGTATCATCAGCATACTGAAAATATCAAATTCCAAACTGGTGGATAACCTCACATAGCAGTACAAAATCCTGATTTGAAACCTTGATAATTCATTTTCTCCAGGTTCCTCTCATCACCTGCACCAACCATCTTCTGAACAACCTTCTCCCAAAAGGGAAGGTTGGAGACTGGTTGATAGTTATAATAAACTGTTGGGTCAAAGCATAGGCTGTTAAGGATAGAGTACACCACTATCCCTTTCAAGATAGGGGATTCTTCTTCTTTTTCTTCTTCTTCTTCTTCTTCTTCTTCTTCTTCTTCTTCTTCTTCTTCTTCTTCTTCTTCTTCATCTTCCCCCTCCTCCTCTTCCTCCTCCTCTTCCTCCTCCTCTTTCTCTTCCTCCTCCTCCTTCCTTTATCCACTCTTTTTAATATATAACTTGAGAAGACAGACATACCTCATACTCCTTCCTCCTATTTTTCTCACAACAGCAATCTTGGGCTGAGAGAAAATTACTGGCCCAAAGTCACCCAGCCAGCTGTCATACCTAATTACTTTTACTCAGTCTCCTGAATTTTAAGACAATATCTTCCCCATTATACCAGACTGGCTCTTCTCCAGAGAGACCAACACTAAAGATTTGACCCAGTTGTATTGTGCTCTGGGTGGGGCCCAGATCCAGTAAAAAACTGATTGAGCTTACAGTACAATGAACCCTGTTCATTTTTTGGGAGTTACCAGCTCAAACTCATCCCAGATCATATCCCAACCCTGCACCCATATATGCAGACAGTACTGGATTTTGGTAGGGAAGTGTTTTAACTAGACAGCCATTTGTCTGAAATGGTCTAGGGTCTCCTGCTTGAGTAGCTGATTAGATTAGAAGACCCCCTCTTGTTTTAATCTCTTCCCTTCTTCCAAATGATGGGAAATCTGGTTTTCAGCAATCATGTTTAGAAGCTACCAAAATAATAATAATAAATATAAATAATAAACGTATTCTGCCTCCATCCATCTTTAAAGATGTTTTGAGCTATTCCATAAAAGAAATGCATGTTATTTTCAAACATAAAATGCAATTTCCGCCATGCATTTTCCCTCCAAACAGAATGCAAGTTTTAGGAACACCTCAACATTTCCTTTTTCTTATTATATCCTGGAAGTTATATGCTTAGCACTGTAGAGGGCATCTTGCCAGTTAATCCAGCATACTAGCCAGTTAATCCATAGAGCAAAACCAGTCTTAGTTCCTTGGGGACTAAGGCTTGGAATGTTTAAGGCTTGGAATGTAATGTCGTAAGTTTTGCTAGCAGATGCAGAGGCTGGGAAAACAAAATAGAAGCACTGGAACATATAAGGAAAAGATCCAGCATCTTCAAAACCTTTCATAGCAGGATATATTTATCAATGTAGTTATTCACATAGTTGTTTAGTTTTTATGAGTTTTACATCATTTTAAAATGCAATTTGTTATAACTGATAGCATAAATATATAGAATAGATTCACTTTGATTTTATATGGTGGTTTCATGTTCCTGAATGGAAAAATCCAATTTTTCCTAAATATGATTCTTAGTATAATTTTAACTTATCTTCCAAATGCTAAATATTTACTGTTTCTTTAAAATCAACTATGACTCATCCAAATAAGTCCTGCACTTAATTCTTCTTGAGTTCAACAGAGTTTGAGCTTCTGTTTAGCTCTTCCTTAATTAGCACATGAGGCCTCTTATCCAATGGCACAGGGTCAGGTATAAATCAATGCACAGATGTTACCTAGTTGTAAATCTCAGTCCCCAGACAATTGGGTGATGCTATCAAAGGTCTGCACTGATACCTGGAGGTTATTGTGGGCTGATGGAGTAGTACAGGTTTTAGTCTCAATTCTTGCAAGACTGCATAGCTATGGATTCAAAGACCCCTCCCTGCATTTCTGTGGATTTTCTCTCTCGTACTTTATGGTGTTGTACTTTCTCAAGTGAAATGTCTAGGGAGATTCTTAGTCATCCAGGCCATGTTTGTCCCAGAGGTGCTTTTTCAAGACGCAATTGAACTTTCTGATTTTTATTTGAAGACGTTTCACTTTTCATCCTAGAAGCTTCTTCAGCTCTGGCTGAATGGTGGGGAATGGAAGAATTTATGCAGCTGTCTGCAATGAGTATAAACCTTCCATTTCCCACCATCCAGCCAGAGCTGAAGAAGCTTCTTGGACCAGAAGCGAAATGTCTTCAGAGAAAAGCCAGAAAGTCCAGTTGCCTCTTGAAAAAGTTCTTAACCTGCCTCAGAGGTGGTATTTAACAGGTTCTGATCAGTTCTGGATGAACCGGTAGTGGAAATTTTGAATAGTTTGGAGAACTGGCAAATGCCACCTCTGACTGCCCCCCCCCTCTATTCTCTGCCTCCCGAATCCTAGCTGATCGGCTGGGGTAGAGTGAGAATGGGGATTTTGCAGTATCCTTCCCCTGGAATGGGGTGGGAATGGAGATTTTACGGTATCCTTCCCCTGCCATGCCTACCAAGTCATGCCCACCAAGCCACACTATGCCCACCAAGCCACGCCCACAGCACCGGTAGTAAAAAAATTGAATCCTACCACTGACCTGCTGTGTACACATGGATGAGTGGGCTCCTGGATCTGATACAGTTGATTGAGGAGTAAATATTTTTTTTTAGGGTGGGGGAGTTATTACAGTCTATTTTAAAGGAATGGTGTGGTCCTGTAGATTTTTAATTGGCATTTAAAAGTATTTAACATAACAAAGAAAAATCTGGCAGGATCAGGCCATAATTCCATCATCCTTATCAGAAAAGCGGTTGATTCACAAGGAGAGAGAATTTTATTATCTCAGCAAAACCTTTATTGCTAGGAACTATGTGGCCTTTATTAGTCAATGGTCACTCTAGGATTCTAGGGACATAAGCAGCAGCTGCCTTCTCCTGAATCAGACCAATGGATTCATCTGTTTTTGTCCTGCTTGCTCCATTGATTGGAACTGGTTCTCCTGAGTTTCATGCAGGAACCTTTCTCAGCCTTACTTGATGATGGAGGAATCGAATTTGGGATTGTTTGCATACAAAGCATATACTTTCCCACTGTGGCCTTTTGCCCACAGCATAATAGTAACTCAGCTTAGGACACTTGCTGAAAAAAGGTTATTGTTTTGATAGTTCTGCAGTGGAATTGAGAAAAATTCCTTCCCCCAAATCTTCTACAGTCTTTTTCTCCCTTTGAATCTCTGAAAACAACCCTTAATGCATGCACACACACATACACAAAATTAAGGAAAGTCATATTTCTTGGGCCCAGAATTGGCTCAAAAGTCTAGGATGGGAAGATTCTGTGTAGTTTTCGAATATGAACTGCATATAAAAAATTACAATATGCATTGCATATAAATATTACACACAGTATAGTTCTATGACTGAATGCCAATGGAATTTTCAGAGAGTGCGTGCTATTTTTTGCTAGTCACTAGAGGCCTCCTTTTTGGAAAAAAAAAAAAAACTTCTTCCCACTGGTATTAGAACACTGATCATCTCTGAGCTTGGGAAAATTTGTCCATCTCTGAAGTATAAGTATAGTATAATAATGTCTGGAACTCACTACCTGATTCTGTTGTCATCTGCTCAAACCCCCATTTCCTTTATCCTCAAACTAACCTCTATTGACCTCACCCATTCTTAAGAGGTCTGTAAGGGGCGTGCATAAGCGCACAATCATGCCTACCATCCCTGTCCTATTGTCCCCAATTATTAGTTCCTATTTCTTATATTTAAACTTATATTTATTGTTATTTCTATTGTATTGTAAGCTTTTGACAAAATAAATAAATAAATAATATGTAAAATATAAAAGCAACAAATATTAGCATATGTGTCCTATGCTATTTGTCTTGTTAGAAAGCAACAGTTTAAACAAATTATTTTATCATTATTGCTGATACTTTTTCACTGTGTCTTTTCAAAAGGTTTTGGTTTTAATTGGCCACTCAGTGGCTAAGACTCTGAGCTTATTGATCAGAAAGGTCAGCAGTTCAGTGGTTCGAATCCCTCGCACCTCATAATGGAGTGAGCTCCCGTTACTGGTTCCAGCTTCTGCCAACTTAGCAGTTTGAAAGCATATAAAAATGCAAGTAGAAAATTAGGGACCATTTTGATGGGAAGTGATCCATGCACTTTCAGCGTTTAGTCATGTTGGCCACATGACCATGGAGACATCTTTGAATAGCACTGGCTCTTTGAGGTGGGCACTGCCCCCTAGATCCAGAAATGACTGGCTGGTATGTGTGAGGGGAACCTTTCCCTTTCCCTTATGTTGTTTTATCTGCACTTACACAATATTCTTTTTTTACATTTAGTTTATGGTTCTTAGTTGTCACAGGTGTGTTTTCATGAAAACAATGATATATAAATTAAAATAGTAAAAGAAAAATGTCAGACAACTTCCTCCATAACAGCTATTAATTTAATTAAATAGGGGGCTGCTGAGAACCATATGATACAATAAGAGACCTATGTTTTGGATTTCAGTATTGAAGGTTGATAGATAAAGCAACTTTTTACATTCCTAAGAGGCTTAATTGTGTTTGCATCTGTAAAAAAAACCACCAAATCAGAATAAAACACCACTATGATAATGAAATATATGCAAAAATGTGAAGGGGAACACTATGGAATGTCTTCAAACTTGTTATTATCCATCTGCCTGGATATATTCTATTTCTTCTCCATGAAATTAAAATGGCAAAATTTTGCTTGTTCATCTGAAAACAAATCTCAATTCAGTTTCGCTGCATCTCCTATGTGTATCTGAGATTGGAATCCAAATGTAATGAATAAGTGGTGATTTTGTTATCCAGTAATTGGCTCTCCTTCCTAAATAGCCTAAATAGCAAAGGGCCTGCTGCACTCTGTTGAGCTGTGTCCACACTATTAGCAAAAACTTCATCTGATCCCACACGTAGGTCATGCTTCCCCCCCCCCTGCACACACACAATGACTGATTTTAAATAATGCACTTCCAGAAATAAGTAAACTAGCTGAGGAAGTACCACTTTAAAAACACTGCTGCAAAATTGGCACTTCTACTACCAGAACAGCAAAACTTTCCAACATCAAGGCTGTTCTTTTCAGCGGAATGTGCCCAATTACCTAAATGTGATATTAAATACAACGTTTGCTGAATTATTGATGATTCTGTGACTCCAGAGAAGGGAGGCTGACTGACTTATTAATTTCCTCTGGGCCTTTGTTCGAGATATCATTGCCTATACTGCATAAATAGCTGATCTAAAAACTAAAAGAGGTTGCTGTGGGGATATTTTCATGAGAATAAGTGAAGGAGATAAATCTCATTTAAATAAACAGGGATACCAATTCATCTCACTACTAGCTTGCTTGATAACATTTCAGTAATTCTTTCCATTGGTAAAAAATACGATGCTATTTTCATATTCAAGAGAAATATCCCCCTCTTTATTGTGAATATGTGGTTAAAATAAAAATTGAACTCACCTTTTCAGACTTTAGCTGCTTTTGTTCACTTGTTTTATTATTAGCAGATATGTGGATAATGATATATTTACATATATATTTGGGGTAAGCAACATTAGGCATAGCACAGAAAAGGACTAAAAATAATAAGCAAAAGAAATGAAAGGCATGAGGTAATAAACAAGAAAGGAAATATAGCTTAACCTTGTTTAAACATAGCTTGCTTGAACTATCTTTTCATTCCTTTCTACCCTTACAAATCATATTTGCTTTTTCACATCTGTACACCATGTCATAGCTTGCCTTTTATTTAAACTTATTTTTCTCTTTTATATTAAGTCCATTAATTCATCATCAGTTTTTCTATACTTTATTTCTCCTCTCTCACACCCATAACTTTCACTTTCACTTTGTTAAAGACAGTACACATACACACACATCAGTGATGGATTCAAATTTTTTTATTACCAGTTCTGTGGGCATGGCTTTGTGGGTGTGGCAGGGGGAGGACAAATGTAAAATGTCCAGTCAGAGGTGGTATTTTCTGGTTTTCCGAACTACTCAAAATTTCCATTACCGGTTCTCCAGAACTGGCCAGAACCTGCTGAATACCACCTCTGACACACATGTATATGTATGTATGAGAGAAATGGTGGCAAAAGGTAAATTCCAAAACTTTTAATACTATTGATGATTATGGTTTGTCAAACATGGTCTAGATGCCTTTTCTTACTAAGATCCAACTCACCTCTATTTCTTTTTCTTTTTGTATAACATGTCCCAATATTTTATTTTTCTTTCAAGGACCAAGTTAGGATAACTTGCTCTTAGGTTTCAATGCCACAAGCCTATTGATAAATAGGCTAATACAAAACCATAGTAATATAAATCTCTAACAATATGTGTAATCATATTGTGGCAGAAATTGTTTCTATGGTAGAAACATGAATGTATTATTACACAGGGAAACAAAAATACACATACCTACCCTGTTTTTCTGAAGATACATCCTACCCTGAAAGTAAATCCAAGCTTGATTTTTTACACGTGCACCCAATATAAGCCCTACCCCCAAAATAAGCCCTAATTAAGATCCCACCCAATCTAGAGTAAAAATTAACCTAGGGTGGGGATGGCTGAGTGGAGTTGCCCTACTACTTACTTTTGGACAGTTGTAGCCAACACCTGTCTTGCCAACCCATTTCTTCTGCAGCCAGCAAGGTTTTTCTAAAGGCCTCTGTAGCTTGATAACAGAGCCCCAGATCCATCTGGAGCTCTGTTATTAGCTGCAGAGGCCTTCAGAGGCCTTGCCGGCTGCAGAAGTAGTTCCTGAAGGTCTTTGACAATGAAAAGGAGGCTGGGCCAATGCGTGCAAGTGAGGTTAGTCAGTGGCTGACTTCCTCCGAAAATAAGACCTGGTGCCTTTTTTTTGGTACTAAGAAATTACACTAATGTCTTTGAATGGAAAACCCTGATCAATGGAGAAATTTTTCTTTTTTTGCATTGGGAATCAAGAAAATGATTAACAAGTTAATTGTATACGCCTTATTTTAAACTTAAACCACCAAAAAAAGGCACCTTTTTCTCCAAACCTCAAAATATAATTTCTTCTGGGAATTTCACTGCCCTCTACTTGCATACCATCTTCCTTATTTATGCTGGCTCTTGGCTGCCCCCTGCCCCCAATTAAACTGGCAAATCAGTACAACCTTCATCTGCCCTTGATATCTAGGCTTGTGGTTGCAGCTGAAATGGCCAGGAATACGAAATGTGATTTTATTAATGTTACTTTCAAATTACTTCTTGATTCATCTGAATGTCTGACTGAAAGAACAAAACACGTCAGAGCCAGAGACTAAAATCACTATGCAAACATGGAGATTTTCTAATGTGTTTAAAATGCTGGATTCCTTATAATGAATTATGTGCTAACAGCTTTCTTTTGGTAGCAATAGTGTTATTTTTCATCCAATTATAAAATTTGTATGCCATAAAACTAATTTTGTTGACATGATAAATATATTTCATTGTGTGTGTGCTTTTTTAAACAAGGAAACAAAGGGAAACATTGAAGCATAAACTCATTAATCATCTTTAATCGGCCCATTATTTATTGCTTTTTGAGAAAAGAAAATATTTTTCTTACTATGGTAATTTTATTATATAGAGGTTTAGAACATCTTTTTAAAAAATCCTAATGATGGAATGTCAGAAATAAATATAGCTTATGTCTGCTTACTTATGATTGTGGATGCAGTAGGTAAACACTATTTGTTTATAATGAACAAGAAAATTGATAAATTCTCAGCATGCTGTAATGTCTCTGAAATTTTTTTCTAGAACTGACAATAAGTCATTAATAAAGGTAGTTTGCTCATGAGATAGTTATCAGTGGGTTCCTACTACTCTGCTAAAGTATTTCAGAATGATGGTCATTTAAAAGTTTAAATTTAAATTATTTTCCCAGTTTTATTCCAGGGCTTTTCTACTTATTTGTTGCATGTTCAGTTTGGGTTCTTCAGAAAGTTTTGATGCATGGAAGATACACAATTCTGATGTTTTTAAAAAATGTAGCTAATGATTTTTCTACTTACTATTATTTGTGTGCTTCCTCTTCCACTCCAGGAATATTTCCATTGTACCTGTAACATGAACGAGGACTTGTAAAAAACATTATTATCAACAATATTTGGAGCAGTTAACATCATTTTCTTGGGAAGTTAGTTGAAAGAACAAATGAAGAACCCTCTTTATTTTTATTTGTCTGACATATTAAATGATTAAATATTAAATGATTAAATGTAATTTGTAATATTCTTCAACCCTATCAACAGAGCCAAGTTAAAGGTCTAGCTTCTTCTGTCTCCATTTGAAATTATTACTGAGGATCAAGATATTCCGTAAGTTACACAGCAGACAGTGTGCTTCAGGGTATAAAACTAACTGTGCAAACTGATGGGCTTTGTTTTTTATGTGCTTCAGTGCATGCGGTAGTTCATGGCCAAAGAGAGAAAAGCCATGAGCCAAAAGTTATAAGAGAAAGTTAAATGTTACTACTTATTTAGGAAAAAAAATTGATAATAATAATAACACAGTCACCAAAATGATTAACTGAAACATCTGTAATAAATTATCATGTGCTGGTAATGAAAAATTGGTTGGAAAATATATTATTATTTATTTATTCAATTTATATGCTGTCCACCTTGCCCAATCTAGGTGGCTTACAATATTTAAAAACCAATAAAATCAATAAATAATAACATTAAATTAGTTTAAAATTTAAGAAGATGGGTAGGAAGAGAGCAAGATGCACATGGGGCGGTGGAGGGTGATGGAGTCTTATCTAGCCCATTAACCACCTGGGGCCCCATGCCAGTTGGCAGAGCCATTTCTTTAGGTCCTGTCAGAAGGCCTAAGAGTGGTTGCAGATCTTACCTTGGGAGGCACAGTGTTTCAAAGGGCAGGAGCAATGGCAGAAGCTGTTGATTAAGGGCAGGAGCTATGGCACAATATTGCTGAAAGGATAGTAGAAAATGAACAGGCTAAAACATTGTGAGATTTCTCAATACAAAGTGATAAAGTCTTGGCAAACAACACAGCAGATTTAACTGGCTGAAAAGAAGGAAGTGTGGATAATTGATGTGGTAATACCACTGGTGGGATTCAAATTTTTTTTACTACTGATTCTGTGGGTGTGGCTTTGTGGGCATAGCAGGGGAAGGATACTGTAAAATCTCCAGTCAGAGGTGGTATTTGCTAGTTCTCCGAACTACTCAAAATTTCTGCTACCTGTTCTCCAGATCTGGTCAGAACCTGCTGAATACCACCTCTGGGTAATACCAAAGGATAATAGAATACAAGAAAAGAATTGTAGAAGGTCACAATGTATCAAGATATGAAAATCAAATTGAACGATTATGGCATACAAACATGACAAGCTTTGATACAACATACCAATCTCTAAATTCAAAGCCTTAAATTTCAAATTAATCCCACACCAATAATATATAGATATAATCCCACCTGAGGACCCCTAAGGGGTCCATGGTGCTTTCTGAGCTTGGCTGTTCTCTTGCAGACATTTCATCACCCAAACTAGGTAACATTATCAGTGCTAATCTGAACAAACCTGAGCTAATGATAATCTTCTTGATTGATAATTCCATCTACATTAGATCATAACTGGGGGAAAAGACTGACAAAAATATCCCATAGTTTGTGTTGGATTCTCTATTTCTGTCTGCTGTCCACTTATGCATCAACTCACATCCTAATGTGTTTGATGGGAGTTTACATAGAAGTAAATTCTGCATGGTATATAGTACATGCAACTCTCAGGAGTTTGCAACTGTGCAGGATTTGTCCACTTTATGCTACTTCGTAACATGGTCAACTCTCAGGAGTTTGCAACTGTGCGGGATTTGTCCACTATATGCTACTTCATAACATGGTCAATTTCCTGAGGAATGCCTGGCAACTTTAAGATCATCTCCCAAAATTCCTCAGCCACTGTGAACAAGTTTCTGTCTAATGCAAAATTTCTACCCTATTTTAACAAATCAAATAAAAGCCAATATATTAAAATGTTACGTTAAGAAAAACCCACAATTTGGAATGAGAGTGTTCTCAGTGGCTGCTCCCCTGTTTTGAAACAGTCTCTCCTGAAGGCAAGAATAGCTTCTACTCTTGTAGTCTTCCAAAATATAGTTAAAACCCACTTTTCCAGATTATACAGCTAGAAAAAAAATCTGTGTCATTACTTAGAATTTTATTGGTGTTTTATTATATTGTGCTTTGATTTTTACAGTACCTGAAGCCTCTAATATTTTATAATCTTATAAATAATAAACAATAGTGGGTAACTATAAAATACTCTAGCATTTTTTTAACTGTTTAATTTCATTTTTCTTTTATCCTTAATTCAATGATGGAAGGGACTTTATGCCTCTGAGGTTGCATCAGGCTGTCTTACTGCAACTTCCATTAGCTGTTAGAACTCCCCCTCTTTTTTTCCAAAACGAAGCCACAGTTCCAAGAAGTGTACAATGTTTTTTATTCTTTCACTGTCATGGTTGATGTACTTCAGTGATAGTTATTGATTAATGCCAGCATCAAGAATATTTTAGCATAAGTGTGTTATTTGACAGAATCAAACCTCACAGAAATTGAAGTTGACAGTCTGGATGACATTGAATATATTATATAAGGAGCTTTCCACTTCAGGGATGTATCCCAAAGCACAGTCCTTGTATAAGTTGCTTTCCTTAACTTCTATGATTTGTAAGTAATGAGTACGTACTACAGTAGCTTTTCTCATTCAGTTGTCCTCCGGAGATGTTGGATTATAATATTTATAACCCCCGAAACCACATGAGCTATGACTATGTTGGTAGGGACTGTGGAGATTATAATCTGATATTTCAAAAGGTAAACACCTTTCTCTGATTATATTCCTGGAAATAGTGTATGGAAGGAATATGGAAACACTGGTTTTTGGTTTTTTTTAAATTACATCTGACTGTGTTGCTGAATCTCAGCTTATCTGGAGGATATTAGAATATAACAACAGTCAACTTTCACCAGACTCTGTTTACACAGTGAATCTCACAATGGCATGATGGCAAGGGGATTCTAGCAGTGACCATAAGGAAAGCTTTTCAGTAGTATTTAATCAGTAGGGGCAACTAGAAAACTTTGAAACTAAAGCATTTTACGGGAAGCTTAGAAACACTTTAAAAGTCCAGAATGGAGTGATGTTAGAGGGAGGATGAATTTTAAAAAGTTCCTCTGGAGAAAAGGAGAATAACAACATTTCCTTTGTGCTATAGTATATGATGATTACTCTGAACCCAGCAACATTGGGGATAAAAATTAAGTTAGAATGATGTTGCCTAGAATACCTCTCATCCTGTGAATTTATTTTGTAATAGAAATAAATGCCTGTATACATTTTATTTTAAAAATGAAGCACCAGAGTTGGTATTTAGATTAGTTATGTGTAGTTATTTGAAGCAGGCATGTCTTGGTATTAATATAGTATACAGAGATTCCTATATGTAGAAATCTTGATATATAATGATGTAATAGTAAACAATACTACAGAGAGAGAAAGAGAAGGGGGAGGGGAGAGAGATATGTGGCAAGATAGTGCTGAGTGTTATGTCTATTAAAGTATGTATGCATGAATAAATGTATGTTACAATGTACAAATTAAATTGAATTCTACAGACAGCTGTCTCACTTCCAAAGGACTAAATTGACATTAAAGGAACAGTTTTATAAATTACTTTTTATGTTTTCATGTTGCTAAAAATATTCTGATCAGTCATTATGTACTTTTGATCGAAAACATGATTCTGAAATGATCAATGGTATTAAACCTGCTAAAGATTTTGTAAAAAAAAAAGTGGACGTAGAAGGTTGAGAAAATCATAATTACTTCAATTAAAAGTAAATAATCACGAAGCTTTTTTACTATTATTTGTGGAAGCCAAGATATCTCCCTTTTTCCTTATGTTATTACCAAAGACTTCTTCTAGAATAAATGTCCTGGATCTATTTAAAAATGCATATCCTGAATAATCTTGTCTCTTTTGTTCTAAGGTTTTCTCCTAGCAGTGAAAATGGATTCCAATTAAAATCCTTTCCACCAAAAATATTTTAAGATTTTTACCCCCTTTCATTACATCTGTCCTTCTGTGTAAGATGATCTGATATTGAAAGTTGCAAATTGATTTAAGGTCTAGATAGATTTGAAATATATTTTTGGAAATATAAGACTCCTCCCCATAGGAAATTGCTTTTGTTTTGATTTTTTTAAAACACACACACACACACACACAATATTAGTAGAATGAGACTTTGAAAGATGGACAAAATGGGATCATCAAGGAACGTAAATTAAAGAACACTTAAATTTGACTTAATAGTGCAAAATAGAGCAAAATGTTTTAACATTGGACATATTGAAGGATATTATTGAACAATAGACACAGAAGTTAATTTTAAAAGTGTCTGCCTTTATAGGTAGACTGTGTTTAAAAGATGTTATGGAATGGTATGTGCCATTCCAACTGAGAAGCTTTGCTCATGATCACTTACGTCTGGTTGGCCTATTGCAATCTGCTCTCCATGGGACTGTCCTTGAAGTTACAATTGGTTAGTATGTGCAGCACCATTTGCTTTGCTCATATTGCAGATCTGTTTTGCAAGCTGCAAGGCTCCCAGCATCATTCCAGATGCAACTCAATGAACTGCTTTTCATCCTTAAAGCTTACGTGACACAGGGCCAGTTTATTTTCAGGAGCAACTCTCCCTCAGAGTATCTGCTAATTCCATCATTCGGATAGAGCAGGAACTAGGTTAAGCCCATGTCAAACTGCACCAACGGATGCAAAGAGCACATAAAACGGACAAAAAAACTTGCCATCCATTTGAAAACACGATGCATCCGTTGTGTACTCACTGCATACATCTTTCATACACTCTATCCGTCAAACATCTGTCTACTGCTATTTCATCCACTCAAAAAGTTTTGAGCTGCACAAAACTTTTTGAGTGGATGAATTTCCGCCGCATACGATCACATCTGCGACACATACGGGCAACAAATGTTCTACGTCCGTTGTCATCCGTTACACATCCGATGTATCCTCTCGGCATCCTCTGGCCATCCGCGCAACTCACATCCGCTCCAGCAGAAAGTGGAAAGAGGGAGGAAGCGAAAGGTACGTGGAACGTCCACACAGCATTAGTAGCCCGGACATAGAAAGGATGAAAGTGGATGCAGCTTGGATATAAAGCATTAAAACGGACAAAACGTTCGCATATGGAACGTATCTCGGATATTTAGGATGTCTGGAAGATGTCTAGAGTATGTGGAAGGACACCTAGCGGAAAACCCGACATTTCCTATAAAAAGGGGGAGGAAATCACCTGGATCTCACTATCGTCCAGCAGCCGTGGTGTGCAGACCTCTTCAGCCTTGCCCTTGCTATTCCACATCATCCATTGATCTCCACCATGGATCATCGCACATTCCTTTTGGAGCTGCCATCATTCAACACCAAACCAGCCCTCTTCAGCCTGTTTCACCTTTTCTATGCAAGGAGAAGGAGACGTCCAAGAGCTGTCTTGGTCCGAAGAGTGGATCGGGAAAAGAGTGGAGTTTGGACTCTATGACAAGCTGATGGTGGAGCTGAGGAATGAAGACCCTCGTGCATTCCCAGCAACTTTCATGAGAGAATGCCACCCAAGCTATGTTTGACGAAAGTTGTGTGGAAGCGTCTGAGACCCAGGTTGACCAAGCCAAGCACCAACTTCACTGTCCAGCCTGGGACCCTGGACTGAACGTGGCACTGACCCTCTGCACCACCTGCCCCTCTGGGACCACATACAGAAACATGCAGTATTGCCTGGAGGGTGCCAACAACACCATCAGCATTGTCAGAGAAGTGAGCAGGCCATCATCGAAGAATATGTGGAGAGCTCCTCCTGAGTTCCCACCACTGAAGAAGTCTGCGAGGCAAAAGTTGCAGAGCAGTGGTATCAGAGGGAACTTTCCCACACCAATTAGGAGCCAATAGATGGGAGCATGTGGCCTGCAAAGCTCCACCCACCTCCAGGGTCCAATTATTTCAACTACAAGGGGCCTTCTTCGTCATCCTCTTGCCATGGTTGATGCTGACTACAAGTTCATCTACATCGATGCTTCAGGCAACGGCTCAGCTTCTAGATGCCCAGAATACAATCGCCAGGACCCAAGGGTCGGCTGCCAATGCAACCTCATCATGGTTTCCCAGATCCAGACCCCCTACCCAATGACAACACCAGATGTGCCCTATTTCATCGTGGGTTGATGACCCTTCTCTTCAGAACCTCACCTCATGAAGCCTACACTTCCAGATACCTCACCATGAAGAGAGGATCTTCAACTACGGCTGTCCAGGGCAGACGGGTGGTGGAGAACGCCCTGTTGGCATCGCTGGCCAACTAGGTCCAGGTACTTCTCACCACCATGCAGCATCGCCCACAGACGTGAAGAAGCATCGTGGAAGCTTGCTGCATCCTGCACAATCTCATGCGCAACGTGCTACCAGATGGTTGCAGAACAGGTTTGTGGACCGCCAAACAAGGCATGGGGACATGGAGCCTGGGGAATGGAGAAGAACAAAACCTGATAGACACTGTGGAGTGTGGGGGCCAAGGCCCAACAGAGCTTCATAGTGAAGGAAGAAGCAGCGCAACTCCTTGAAACACTGTGCAAACTCCTCCAGCTGAGCAGTGGAAGGTGGCAAGACAAGGATGCGTTAGATGCCTTAATGGATGCTTCCCTCAAGCCTGTCTCATCACACTGATGACATTTGTGCCATGTATGTTGAAGTGGCCTTAAAATGAATAGGGCATTAATAAAGAGTTTTGTTTATGTTGAAATGTGTTGATCAATGGCATTAAATGGTATTAATAATAAAGGGCCATATGTGTGGCAGCTGGGAGGAGTGAACCATACAGTCCCCACCTATGCCTTGGCTGAGAGTTTATCTATCCCACAGCTATACCTTACCCATCCCACAGCTATCCATCCCACAGACTATCTTTCCAAATCCCACAAGCATGCAAAGGCTTAACCTTTTTTCAAAGTTTTCCCCAACACTTTATTAAGTAAAAAAAATGAACCAAGTGTGTGAAGCAAAGATAGTCTTTTATAATAACAAAACTGTATGGACTTTATTAAAAAGCAAAATGAGCACACAAGTAAAGATCTTAAGCATAAGATAAAGTTGAGCAAGGTAACAACTCAGTCTCTGGCACTCTTCTCAGTCACTCTGAGGAGTGCCCATGGTCTCAGTGTAAAGAGCCAGGGACCTGTGGGGGTGCTGTTGCTCTGAGTGCTGGTGCACGACCATTGGGTGCCTGGCCCGAGAGATAACAACAGGAGATGGTATGTCAGGAAAGCTCTCCGAGAAGCTGACTCAGTCCCGTGAGGTGAGAGGCCCTTCCTCAAGTACCTGGATGTGAGCCCATTGACTGATGACAGATGTTCATGAGGAAGGGCTTGGCTGTGGGGATGGGAGAAGAGGAGTGTAGTGGGGCTGTCTGTTCTGCAGCGGGTCAGGTGAGTGCGTCTGAGGCGTCTGAGGAACCTGGGTGTGGACGGGGAAGGGCTGCCCTCTGCCCTGTGGGGAAGTCCTGGTAGTGCGTAGCTCTCGGAGGGAGGGGCTGCTGAAATCCGTGGAAGGGCTGTGAACATCGCCTGGGGTGGCGAGAGCCAGACCTGGACTGTGGTAGCGAGCAGATTCTCAGCTGGGCTTGAGGGTGGGTCGCGAGAAGAGCTGTGATCCTCTCCTTATCGCCGGTACTGGCCTCGGGCATGTTCCATGAGAGTCTGGCTCATGTACGTGTATGAAGGGCTTGCGCGTTGGAGGATGGTTATGTCTAAGTGGACCAGCTGGGAAGGAGATTCTGTGCTTGGCTTTTATTGTGTCCCTGATCTCCAAGAGACAGTGTGGCTCTGTCCTCCAGTCTGCCTCTCTGCCTGCTTTTTGTGGAGGTGGAGCTGGGGGTGGTGTGGCTTGGTCTTCTGGTGGCTGCTTCTTCTTGCTCCATGCTGAGACAGCGATCCTCCCACGTCCTCTGGCATGGAGTGGGCAGCTGTGGGAGAAGTCTCTGTCGTTGGGGCCCTCCAAAACATCTGCCTGGACACTTGTAATTTGCTGTCTCCCTGGCTTGCGAAGAGGATGGCTTCTCTGTGGGCTGTCTGAGAGAGAGGGCTGACAAGGAGGGCTGCTTCCTCTGTGGCGGATCTCACCCTCCAAGGAACCTGCACCATGGGCGCATGAAACATCGGTACTCCGGTCAGTGACGCTTGACAGCGGCCTGCCCGGATTTCTTCAGGTGGCAGCTTGCCATAGCAGGTTTGCTTGTGCTTCCACCATCCAAGGAGTACATCTGAAGTGGTAGCCCAGGTGCTCCGCCTTCCCTCTCCTGCTGCTGCTTCTTGCTTGCGTGTTGCGATAGAGCCCATGGCCCTTCCTCCACAGCGTACTCTGTTCTCTCTTCAGCATTTCCAGCACCTCTGTCTCATGGCTCGGAAATGGAGGTACTGTTTTCCTCTCCCATTCTCCTTGCCTTGCTTCTTCTCCCTCTGGCAGGGCCTTCAGGGCCTTCAGCAAGCAGGGCTTTGGAGGGTGCCTTGGGTCTGGTCCACGCACAGCGCAGCGGCAGGAGAAGCAGCAGCAGCAAGCAGCAGAAGCACCAAGCAGCAGCAAGCAGGGAGAAGCACCAGCAGCAGCAGCAGCAGCAGGAGAAGGCTCCAGCAACACCAGCAGCATAGGAACACCACCAGAGCAGCAGAGCTTCAGAGTCATGCCAGGGTGGGATGTGGCCCGTGTGCCTTCTTGCCAGGGCTGGCAGGAGTAGGCACAGGCTTTCCTCTTTTGCCCCATTGGTTGTTTGGCTGAAGAAATGTGTCTGGCAGCAGGTCTTCCTCTGAAATGGTGACCTGCTTGCGAGCTGCTTCCCTTTATATCTTTGGGGCTGATGCAATGCATCCTCCGGCCCCCCACATGGCGCAATGAATGCTTTGCATTCCGCTATGGCACCTATAGGCATCCGCTGATGCATCCGCGTCATCCGCTATGCATCCGCCAACCGCATCCGCTCCTTCTGACTCTGCATCCGCTTCGCTGTTCTTGCCCGCGAAGCCCTGCCGGATGTGTCATCCACTTCCAATCTGCTTCCATTCCACTAGGCCTTTCCCACGAACACTCTACTTTTACATCCGTACATCCTCCCACGTCCGTTCCTTCATTGTTTGTCCCTTCTTTAGCCAAATTTGGGGGTACTTTTGAGAGCGCGTAACAGCGGATGGAAATTTGCTCATCCGCTGTGTCCTTTTTACATTTACGTTTCTTTGCATGCCGTTCGGCAGTGTGACCTAGCCTTTCTACTTTTCTTTTTTTTTTTTTATAAAGAATTTTATTAAATTTTTAACAAACAAACATATACCAAAACACCAAAACATAAAAAAACATAAATATCTTTTTGGACGCAGTTTGATCCGCGAGTTTACATCTTTTTGTACAGACATAAATGTCAAGTTCGGTGCTAACTTGTTATATAGCATTCCATTTCTGTATTCCACTATTTTTACAAATTTTCTATATAGCTTCCGCCACCCCCCCCCCCCCCACCCCCCCTCCCCTCTTTTCACTCTCTAATTCTGTATATTTATTTCATCTCAATTTAATGCCATTATACTTATATCCGTATTGTCTGTCCTATTTCAGCTGTCCTATTATCTTTTCTCATACACAAAATATTCTTCTGTAATGACGATTGAGATAATGCCTTATGCATACTCTATCCTTCCCTCAGTTTTAAGCTAACATAACACATAATTTTTCATTTCAGTTCTGCGTAGTCACATTCTAAAGATAGACTCATATTTAAAAACAAGGAAAAAATTTTTATTTTAAAAAAAATACTATTAATATATTAAAACAACAATCATAGCAATTAAAATTATATCATTAAAATTAGTATTCATTTAAGTCTTAAACATTTTACACAATCCTTTCTAAATAAATATCATGCTTCTATGGAAACTTATAGATTTTGCTAGTTACTTCCCCTATTTCACTTATTGTTTTAAATATTATTACAGATGACAATGTTCCCATTTTCCTTTTAATTCAATTCTCTCATATTTGATTCATTTATTTTATTTAAAAAAAAGAAATTTCGCTAAGTTACGATTAATATTTTGGTTCCCATTTTATAATCATATATTATTTCCATTTTTGTAACATTATTTCAAATACAAAATACAACAAACACAATCTTATGTACCTTTGGCAGAATCTCTTTTTTCCAATTGTAATGTTACCCATTATCTCTAAATAAAATTCTGTGTTCTTTACATCTTGTTTCAAACCTTTGTAGCTTCTCTTCCCTTCTTCCTCCGCCTGCTTCTCCACTCTACCCTTTTTACCCCCTTGCTCTTAATCTCCACTCCTCTTGTGTATTTTTTCTTTTCTGTTGCTTTCTAGATGTTGTGACCACTTTTCCACCTTGTTTTCCCCCCTTTTTTGGTTCTCCCTTCTTTCCTCCCTTGCTTTCTTCATCTACCCTTTTTACCCCTTGTCTCTTATCTCCCACCCTCTTGTGTTAATTTTTCTTTTCTGTTGCTTTCTGATGTTGTGTTCCACTTTTCACCTTATTTTTCCCCTTTTTTGGTTGGTTTTTTTTTAGTCTTAAATTCTCCATTCTCTTTCTCTCCTTTCCCCTTTCTTCCCCAGAATAAAGTTGCTGTGTTCATTAAGGATGGTTTCTTCTTCATCCAATCTTCTTGTTCTTGTAGTATTCTCATGTAGAAATGCCATTTCTAAGAAACGAAAAATAGAGCCAAAAAGAATCCTTCCCTTTCTTGTTTCTCTTGTCAATATTTTATAAATTCCATTTTCAGTTCATCCTAAGTAATGCCATTGTAAAAAAAAAATAAAAATTAATAACGACCCAAATGATTTTAGTCATTCAAATAAGAATTTCCGAAAAATCGTCAAAGTCACCAAACCAATCCAACAAACACACAGTCTATTGGTTTCATTTAACACCTTCTTTCTTTTTTTCACTTTTGTTTCTCTTCATTTTAATTCTTCAAAAACAAACTTCCAAATTCTTTTGACCTTCAATCCATCTGATAGAATAGGCAATTAGTGATCCAAAATAGAAAAAATCCAATAGTAAAGAGGCCCAAAATAACCAACAGAAGAAAAAGGCAATAAAATAAAAAGCAGAGAATAAAAATATACTAGAAGTTAAAATATACAAAAAGGCTGGCGAGTAGAGATTTCACAAGTATATATGGACTGCACACTGCACTTTATTTCATTATCCCAAGACTCATTTATTATGACTCTCTTCTCCAGCAGCTTCAAACAACCTCAACGTGGTTTGAAATATTGATAAGAGTCCAGGAAAACACCCTGTACATAATATTTTTCTGTGCTCTCCCTCCATCTTATCACATTATAAATGTCCTTGAGAAGGAGTAGTTATACATTTCTCCCCAGTTTCAAATAAAGTACTTTCAAGCCTCTAGTTGGCAGTGTTGCAAAATCTCTAATACTTTCCCCCCCAGCCAAGAAAGAAGAGTAATGTATACAAAACTCGAAGAAGAAAAGAAAAAAAATCAAATGGGGTCTCATATACCTAATGAAAATTAAAATCAAATGAAGCATGAAAATATTATAAAGAAAAAATTCAATCTGGTTACCTACAAATCACATTAAAGTCCTCAGAAAGAGAAGTTAGTAAGGAAAGAATCACAAGCCTCAATTTTGACATCCACTTAAAAAACGCCCGCTTAACAATTTCTCAGTCAAAACAAAAAATAAAGTCACAGGTTTCTTCTTTTTCATGGATATCCGTTTTCAGGTCTCAGCCAATTTACATATACAAAAGAGGTTTCTCAACCCAACGACACACATTCGCTCAAGCCACTTTCTCCTTTCGGAGCTGTCCCCCGCTTCAGCATGCTTTGGAGGCTGCCTTTCCACCGCCAGCAAAAGGGCCTATCCGCGGATCAAACCAGAGATTTGCGATATTCTGCTGAGGATCCTGAGACTGTTGAGCCCTTCACCAATCCCCGATCTCTACGGACCGGTTTAGGTCCGTTAGGATGACCAGTCGGCGAAAATATCAGCTGCGATCTCAGAGCCCCGAGATCGCAGCTGTAGCACCGAGACGAAGCTCCGCCTTCTCCTTACTTTTCTTAAATGTTGCCATTTAGGAAGTATGCCTTTTCATTTGTGGCCTTTGCCTTGTGGGACATTGTTCTACATGAGACCTGGCAAGCCATGACCCTTTTAAGTTTCTGAAAGGTCATAAATATGCCGTTTTGCCATAAATATTGAGAATGTCAAAGTTCCAAGTAATAATCTCCAAAACAGACTACTCCGAGACAATCATCTTCTCAAAGTTCCATTTTATTAGAGATGTCATATTGGCATATCTGGGAAAACCCAAATGTGAGAGTTCAGGATTTTTCCTTCCCCAAAAGAGAATCAAAGTTCCATCCCCTGCTTTCATCAGCCCATCACATGGCCCATTCATGTCTTCGTCCCATCCGGAGACTATCCCAGATCACTCCCCTCTAGGTGCAGGGTGAACCGACGTTGACTTTCCCAGAAAGAATGTTGTTGTGGCTAAACATGCTCCTAAAAAAAACCCTCCCAAATTCCCAGGTCCTAAATGTGGCAGCCTAGAACCTCCAAAAGAAAAATGGCTTCCCAGGCTGACAGCTGAGTTGGATGCATCAGAGGAGGATGCCACTTTTGGTTGTTTGGTTTTTATTGTTTCTTGGTTTTTATTGCTGTTGTGATCTGTCCAGAGTTGTGCTTTCTAAACGGGCAGCCATATAAACCTTTTAAATAATTAAATTGATGTGATTAACTAGGAGTCTTACATAAGTAGATAATTTAAAAAAAAATCATTTTCACACATTCTTCTAAAAATAATCCATCTGGCTCTTGTCTCTTCTAAAAGAGACCAACTTCAGAAAGCATGTAGCCTGTAGCTTTGACATCTAGAAATGACATAAAATCATTGTTTCCTTATGTTTTGCCTTGTGCACAATGTTTTTCCCCTACCTTTGAGATGTATTTGTCAGAAAAGGGCAGAACAAGACATGCATCTGGAAGAAATGGTTAAATTTTGAAATTAAGGCAAGTTATCTTTATATATACCTGATTTATATCTACAGTATATCCTTACCCACATATCTGGGGAAAAAATTCTTTGCCTGATGCTAATTTGTTCCATAAAAATGAAAGGCATAGTATAGAGTAACCTTTTCCAAAGAGCTAGCCCCTAGAAGTCTAAAACATTTAATGGGATCAGTTTGGGATCAAGTCTATAACATCAATGATTTTTCTGTGTGTTAAAAAAGGGAAGATGGTATGTATGGCAAGATAAGCATAGAAAAGGATGGAGCTTGCATTGTAAGCCATGTACCATGTTGCCTGAAGTAAGAGATTGATATTTAGGATTGCCATCTTACCTAATATAAGGCTGATACAAAGGACTGGAAGAAAGAATGTGACAATCAGGAGATAATGTGCTCCCTGAATGAACTGCCAGGATATTCAGACTCATCAAGAATAATAGGATTATGAAATGAATGGAAACAGTGTTTTCCTATTTGAAGAAAAACAAACATGTTTTGCATTCAATTTTCTGCTATTGTTAATTTCAACTATCTTTTTCTGGGCATGTTCTAGATTCAGCAGCAGGATTATCAAATCTTTACCCACAGTGTGTGCACATTTTTACACAATTCAATTGTACCCAGGAGCTTTTAGAAGAAGAATCAAGGACAAAGCTTGTATGGAGGCGTTACTCTAATAATTCATCAATTTGCTTAAAATACTTCCAAGTTTTTAACAATAGAATACTTCTCAGTATAATCAATCCTGAAACTATATCCATTTTTACAATATTTACTTTCCTCTATAATGCCCTGGAAATTTGTTATCATTTATTTCAAACTGTGACTGCAGCTGCCAATTTTTTTGAATTCATGTCCAAAATATCAATTAATAATCTATTACTATATTATGCTTATTATCCTTTTATAAAAACAATTTGTGCAAGATGACCTATGAAAGGTAATATTGTCTGTTGCCTGTGTAGTGCTGCTATCAAAATGTTGGCATCAACATAGAACAAGGGGTTTGGGAAATTGTTTGTATAATGAGCTGAATTTTTACTTGCCTTTAAAGTTGGGGTTATGTAAGCCTCAGCAAGGAAACCTGGGGAAGCTTTGTTCAAAAAGGCATCATTATAAACAATGTCAGTCCTTTGAAGTAGCAAAATCAGGAAACAGATATTGCTAGTACACTTACAATGCACTTTAATATGGTTGGGTATTGTAAGAAAATCTTGAAAGCCTGTTGAAGCCCTTCTCTACCTCAGCTTATACCTGATGCATTGCTCTAAGGCAGCGTTATGTGGGGTTTCTCACCACATTTTCTATTTTCCCCACTACTCAAATACCTTTTTCTTTAGTAACTCAACCTTATCTTCCCTCCTTTGCTAAATCAAACCAACATTTTATCACATACACCATTGGAACAATTTATTTTGGATAAAAGTCTGATACAATGATAGGAAAACCATCTGAGCCAGAAGTCTTTGTTTTCATAGATTTAATAGTGATTATTATTTACTGAAGATAAAGGAGCCATTAAAATAATAGAACATTAAATAATGCTGTCAAAGAACAGATGATACATTGAATGGTACATCAGCTGTCAGCATCCTTTAAAAATCCAGTGCTATACTCCATTTACTGGTGCTGATAAAACTGCACAAATGGCGAGAATTGAATTTCTAGATTGAACTAGAACCAGCAGATCCAACAAAATACAAAAACAATCGTCAAATGATCTTCATACAGATATCATACTATCTTCTGCTCAGAAACATATTTTCTTTCTCTACTCCTTCAGCTGATTAATTAACTTGGTCCTGTGCAACTGGTCAAGGTCAAATAAATGTATAGTTATTGACTAGATAGAGAAGTGAAATTATCTGGCAACTAAACAATTTATAATGCTATAAACATCTCAATAGAAAGAGCAATATCTTGTTCATTGAAAAAAAAGATGTTTGGAGAATATTGAAAAGCTACCTAACTTTACCTATTGTTTTATGTCTGAAATTATTTGCAACTTTCATAAATCTCTGGATAACAATTAAGACAGATGGCTGGGATCTCTGTTGCCAAGATATTTCTACCCAGGAAAGTTGCATTCATAGCTTAATTTCCATAAAGGGACTTGTGGCTGGATTCATGCTGTTAAGGCATAATGGGTATCATTTTGTTTTGGCTGAACATTTTAATCACCCATTGTGATTTACAAACTGTATGTTTTAAAATTGCATGTTGTATGAATTCTGCCATTTGTGATTTTGTTAACCATGGTTAAACAAATTATGTTTTAGAGAGCTAAGTTTCTGATTCAGTTCTAGATCCCAAAAGGCAGAACACACTGTGATTTCTTACTATGTAAAACTATTGTAAAGAAAAAAAAATATTTTACTGCTATAAATTACTTGCAAGTATTCTGTAGTGTAAAAGTTAGCACCTACCCCTCTCCCAGAAGAATGAAATATTCTAGGAAATATTAAAAAAGCAGAATATTTCTCCTAAAAGAGAAATAGAAATCTTAAGGGACACAGAAACTCAGCCCCAGCAGATGTTTCACTGCCAGCTTATCTACAGGACAAAAGACCTTCACTGTCAGGACATGATAGGATTAGACCTCACTCAGATCCAAAACAGGACAAAGCCATTAAGCCATAATAGGAATTGCCCAAAGACCCTTCATTACATCATCAGCAAGATTCAACCAACCCTGGGACTCAAGACAACCTACAAAGTTACCCCTGCATGGCCCCATGGAGTCTTACAACCAATCAGGATACATTTTTGCCGCTGGAACAGAGTAAGTTCAAAGCCTAACACAGGGTATAAATCTCTCTTCCTCTCTCACCCATGTATTCAGTTTTTGCCAAGGACCTCAAAACCATGTGGTCCTGTCCACATTATACCATTCTTCCAAGCAGTCTCCTTGTTTCCAGTGTCTTTCTTCCCACTTGGAACTGAACCCAGATGGACATTTGTTCCAGCAATATTAAAAGTTAGATAAAACTTTTCCATTAACACTTGCTGTGATTTTGTATAAATGACTATAACTGGAAAGTTCAAAAGAGGCTCTCCACTAGTTTCATGTTCTGTATTCACTTGGAATGTCTACCGTATTGAATTGTACGATACTATGTTATGTTAGTTATATAATATACAAACTAGCTATTACCAATAACCCTTTGAGCAAAGCACATACATATTAAAATATAATAAAATAATCTATAGAATGTGTGCATTTATTGACTGTTTATTCTGTTATAGTTTGAAAGACATTTGCTTCATATAATCAGATTTGCAACATTAAAATGTTACAAACAATAAACCAGCAGCCTTAGACAAAGCAATAAGATCCTCAGTAATAACAACAGTCACATAACAGGAGATAGAGCTCATTCAAACTTGCTATCACTATGGTAAAATGAATTACAGAAATAGAAAGGTATTTGTCTGCTGTCAAAAAGTTCATAATGGAGCCAGCAGGTAAACTTTTGAAATAGGGCATAAAGATGTTCTTTCTTTTGTCTCTCCCTACTTTACCACATTCTCTATGACACAGATCCTTACTCTAGATAGATTTCAAGGGATCCATGCCTTTGGATAGGGAAAATTATAACTTTATTTTCACTAAACTCTAGCAGAAATTTAGCTTGCCTTGTTACTGATTTAATGCATCAATAAAGCATATATATTTCTATGTTACATATTGGTTATTTTTAATGTTTTGATAACTGCACTTGAACATTATTAATTTCCTTTATAATAAATATGCATCCATGTATTTTAAACATTTGAATATGTAATTTATAAAAAGGGGCTCATCGATTTTGCTCTCAAAGACAGCCATGGCACAAAAAGATTTAGAACTCCTGTTTAGGGAACCTGGAGAAGTGACAAAAATTTCACTGTCCACGTAGAAACATGTGAATGAAATGCCCTTTTAAGTAATCTGATCCTAAGCCACCTAAGTCTTTAAGAACAAGTACTTTGGATAGGTCCTGGAAATGTAGTGAAAACTGGTGGGCTGCAATGTAGAGGCATTTGATTGCACTTGCCAACCATTAGTAGTTCATCAGCTATGTTTTGAAGTAATTGAGATTTTTGAAACCATTTACAGTCACAATCCCATTTCAGCATATTGCAATAATCCAGTTAGAAGTCATTGGAGTGTTTTGCAAAGATGTGTCTCTCCAGTGGAGCCTCTCCAGGCTGGTATATCAGTCTAAATGGGTACATAAACATTCACAGTCACTGAGACAACAGTGATGAGTCCAGAAATAAGTACATGATAATAGCCTTGCTGGATCAATACAAGGGTCATCTTAGTTCAGCATTTTGTTTCTTGTCATGACTAACCATCTTAAGACCAGCAGTATCTATGGGAGAGGCAGGCAAGGGAGGGACAGAATACCAAAGCAAGGTAGATAGAGTGATGCTTGCATACATATGAAACAGGAGCAGTGCATGGGGACATTGTTTATTTACATCATTTTAATGAACATAGCAAGGTCCTGTGAACATGTTCCAGAAGACTAGATCTCTCCCATAAATTCATCCAATTCACTTTTGAAAAATTCTATGAGCAAACATTAGAATAAAAACTTTATTGTCACTTTAAATGGGCACTAAACAGCATACATTAAAATGAAATTATATTGCATTCAGCTCTCAAAAGATAACCATTATGCATATACCCACATACACACACGACACAGAGAAATGTCTAGTTTGAATGTATACATATACATGGTGAAAAAAAAAGAATTCTGGAAGTTTACAAGATGAATGGCCTAAGGCAGTGGTCATCAACTAGGGGGCCAGGGACCACTGGTGGTCCACGAGAAAATTTTGGTGGTCCACAGAGAAATGTCCCCCACAAAGCACCCTGCAAAGCAATTAATCCAGGTTGCGCGGGAACAAAAGGCTGCGCCGCCCACATGGCCCACCCCTTCGGCCGAGCGCAAACCTCACCCTGAATAGAGCCATGTGAACTGGAACTGGAAGGTAAGACCAATGGTGGGAGGGAAATCCACCCCGGGGTGGCTTGCTGATGTTGGTGGGAAAGTCAGTGCCATATTCCAGAGCTGCAGTAGTCACAGGACTGGCCCTTTGGTCATCCTGGAGCAGCTGCTCCTCTACCCGGGTGTACCGGTCTGCTATGGACTGGAGGAGCTGCTCTGGGAACNCCAAAGGGCCAGTCCTGTGACTACTGCAGCTCTGGAATATGGGACCGACTTTCCCACCAACGTCAGCAAGCCACCGTTAGTCAGATATTAGTGGTCAGCAGGCTTTAAAATTATGAGATTGGTGGTCCCCGAGGTTCACAAGGTTAGTGACCCCTGGCTGAAGGAACAAAGCTGTTACATAATAGAGTAATCCTGATATACTTTGAAACCTCCTCCCAAAGGGGAGCAACAGAAACAAACCAAAAAGTGGGTGTGCAGGGTCTATAACAATGCTTTGAGCTCTAAGCACATAGCGCTTATAAGCAGTATCCTGAATAACAGGAAGTTAGCATCCTATAATCTTCTCAGCTGTCCTTACTACTCTTTGTTCCAACAATGTGATGTTCAATAAGGAAGCAGCCATCTTTTTGAATAGTTCTCAACTTACAACAGTTCATTTAATGACCATTTCAGTTATGACACTGAAAAAAGTAACATGACCATTTTTCACAATTATGACCCTTGCAGCATTCCCACAGTGTTCATTGCAACAATTCCCACATGTGATCAAAATTCAGACTCTCGGCAACTGACTCATATTTATGAGAGTTGCAGTGTCCGAGTCATGTGATCACTTTTGGCAACCTTCTCACAAGCAAAGTCAACAGGGAAGCCAGATCCACTTAATTACCATGTTATTAATTTAACTGCAGTGATTCACTTAACAACTGTGGCAAGATAGGTCATAAAATGGGGCAAAACTCACTTAACAAATGTCTTACTTTGCAACAAAAATTTTGGACTCAATTGTGGTCGTAAATCAAGGACTATCTATAAAATTTTAGTAAGTGGTTTGAGGAATTTTGCAGATTTCAATGAAAAACATCTCAGAAACTCTTGTAACTGATTGTGACATCTAATGGAAAATGGAATTCAGTACCTAGAGATCTCTCACTCATTTGAGAGAGGGAAAAATGGATCTGTGTATTTCTATTGGCCTATAGAAATAAGATTCAACAGGCTTGCCCACAACATGTACATATCAGGCAGAAACCTCTTTGGATTCTCTGTGACAGTTCCTCACAAAAGCAAAGAAAACTATTTCTGGGGAGAAATTTCTTTTTATGTAACATGAAAAGTACAGTAATAAATTAAGTTCTTCAATTAACCAGAAGTCCTTCTTATACCTGGTAAAACAGTGAAAGAATTTAAAACATACATCTTTTATTTATTATATTTATTTCAGCAAAATAAATACAACAAATGAGAGATGCATATTTTAATATATATTGCTTTACTCTATTATTCATAAAGGTAAAATATAAGTTGGCCTTCCATAGGTGTTTAATATTAGTATTCCTGTTTAGCAGAAAAATGCAGTGTTAACCCATCTCTTAAAAATACAGCTGCATTGGCCATTATTCAGTTTTCTGAATTGGAGTAAAAGATACATTAGATTCATAAATATATCATTTTCAAAAGTGTTTGAACTCCTCTATTAGACACAGAAATAGAGGTGTGCTTCTAGGTCATTTTGTATCCTTGAACTCATCACACAAGGTGTTTCACAAAAATTTGAAGAGGAAAGAGATTTTATTTATTTGTATGAATGTAAATCAAAGGTTCTAATAATTAGGTCAAATAGACATAATTGTTGCCTAACTACTGTAGATGTCAGATCCATAAGGATAAAGCGTTTGTTCTGCCCCATCGCCACCCCCCAAGGTTACTGGAGTTAATGCCCATATGGGTAGAGATTTGGAAGGAACAGAGTAGGAACTAACTACCAAATCCTGTATTTCAGAATTCAGTATATCCATTTACTATTTAGAACCTGGATAAATAAAATTATAATAATGCAGATGTACGTAGAGTTCCCAATACTTTCCCCACATCACAAAGTGCTGAGACAAAACTTCCAGTGAATATTGGTAAACAGCCTCCAGAATGTTGCAAAAGGAGATTTACAAGCCATTTATCTACTTCAAGATTCTCAAGTACTCTCTTTGGTATATAGCATCCTTCACATTTCCATTGCCACAGAGTGTTTGGGTAAAGCTTCCATTAATGCACATTTACATAAGCAGTGGACAGCACTGCTCACGTGTAGAGTTGTAATTGCAGGAATGTTCCAATCTTGGATGGCAAACCTCAGATAAAGAATGTTTCCGAGCAAATACA
>BHFT01039492.1:0-19310 GCA_004320025.1 Laticauda laticaudata | reverse complement strand
TGTATATGTATATGTATATGTATATGTATATGTATATATATATGTGCGTGCATGCGTATGTGTGTGTATACATATACACACACATATACACGCAAACATGCTTAGAGACAAACCCAGTCTTTTGAATTCTGCTCTCCTGTGAAGTGATGACAACCAGAATAAGCTCGGAAAGTATACAGGAGGGTAGATGAGGGATTTGGAGCTGTCACCTATCAGGCCAGCCCAACTCAAAAAGTTATTATAAGGCTGAAACAGACATCACCGTGAAGGACTTTTAACAGTTAACAGATTAACAGAGTTGGAAGGGGCCTTATAGGTCATCTAGTCCAACCCCCTCGCCCAAGCAGGAGACTCTACACCATTTCTGACAGTTGGCAGTCCAGTCTCTTCTTGAAAGCTTTCAAGGATGAAGGTACCACCACTTCTAAAGTAGTCTTGAGGCTTACAAGCACAACTGGATGTCCATTGCCAAGCAAAGTGGACGTTAAGGGAGTCCTGCCCAATTTTATACACTTTTTTTTAAGTGAATCATATGGTTAAGAGAACCCAACTTTCACCACAGACTTTCCCAACTATTGTAAACACCTGTAGTCCTCACCTTATGACAATTGAGCTCAAAATTCCTGTTGTTAAGTGAGAGACGTTTGTTGAGTTTTGCACCGTTTTACAACCTCCCTTGCCTCCATTGCTAGCCAATCATCACAGAGGATAAATTAGTAACCCGGCTGATAAGTGAATCTGGCTTTTCCCCCATTGACTTTGCTTGTTAAAAGGGGCACTGCGACCATCATAAATATGAACCAATTGCAAAGCTTTATCAATGACCAAAGTCTTGGCACAGCTAGGGAAACCAAATGCCTTGCGGTACTACGAGCGAGAAAGTAGATGTCCATTAGGGAATGCAATTTCGTATTCGTTGATGAGTCTCAGCTAACAGAGAAGTTATTAATTTTTAATCTAAAGCTTGTGCATAATAGCACAAAGGACCATAGCGAAGAATCAAAGGCACAGAATGATGCATTATATTGTTCACAGCTTGCACTGATTATGTATATGTATATATGTGCATATGTGTGTTATACATACATACATACATACATACATACATACATACATACATATATATATATATATATATATATAGTTTTTGTGGTACTTACATGTATGCTGTTCAGCTTCCTTTGGGTATTATCCACGTCATTGTAGTTGTGCTTTTAAAGTTGTAGCAACATTTTGGCAGAATCTCATCTATTTAAAACTAATGGCCTGATAGACTGACCCACATACGAACTCAATACAGAAGCCTGATGATGGCAGATGAGATTGTGCTGAAACGTTGCTACAACTTTAAAAGGACCCAATGACGTGGGATACAGACCCGAAGGAAGCGAACAGCGCACACCAACACACACACACAGTAATAAAAACAGTATATAAATATATATATATTATATATATATATAAATTTTAAAGGATCAGAATTAGGAACGCAGAAGAGAACAGCTACAGATCTGGTGGCTGCAGAGAGGATAACACAACATGGGAAGGAGATTCCAATTTAGAGCAGTGCCGTTACGAGACATTGGGCAGGTGAAGGAATGAATATAGTCCCCGACTTACGGACAGAATTGAGCCCAAAGTTTATGTGGCTAAGTGAAACGTTTAGCAATTGCACTGAAGACTTATATGCCGCTTCCCAGCCCTCTCTAAGCAGTTTACAGAGTCAGCGTATTGCCAACAATCTGGGTCCTCATTTTACCCACCTCAGAAGGACGGACGGCTGAGTCCACCTTGAGCCAGTCTGCAACACTGCATTCTAATCACTGTGCATCATGGATGGATGGATGGATGGGAGGGAGGGCAACAGCAATTGCCCTTAGACTTATATACCGCTTCACAGTGCTTTTACAGCCCTTTCTAAGTGGTTTACAGTCAGCCTCTTTCCCCCAACAATCTGGCTCCTCCTTTTACCCACCTCAGAAGGACAGAAGGCTGAGTCAACCTGGAGCCAGTCAGGATTGAATTCTGGGCAGTGGGTAGTGTTAGCCTGCATCGCTGCATTGTAAGAAATGTGTTACTATGCCTGCCTGCCTTCCCTCCCTTCCTCCCTCCCTTCCTTCCCAAGCAATAGTAGACTTATATACCGCTTCACAGTGCTTTTCCAGCCCTCTCTAAGCAGTTTACAGAGTCAGCCTCTTGCCCCCAGCAGTCTGGATCCTCATTTGACTAACCTTAGAAGGCTGGAAGGCTGAGTCAATCTTAAGCCTGGTGAGATTCAAACTGCCAAATTGCAGGCAGCTGACAGTCAGCAGAAGGAGCCTGCAGTACTGCACTCTAACCATGTGCCACTGTGGCTCATAAAGCTGGTTTCCTGCCAGTATCTCTGGGTTTTCCTGCCACAGTGGTTAAGTGAATGACTTCATTTGTTAATAACATTGTTAAGTGAATCAGGCTTCCTCATTCACTTGCCTTCTCAGAAGGTCAGTCCACATGACCTCTGGACATTGCAACTCTCATAAATATAAACCCATTGCCAAGAGTCTGAATTTTTGATCAGGTGACTGAGGGGATGCTAGAAATGTGTGAAAAATGGTCGTAAGTCACTTTTTTCAGTGCCCGTTGTGACCTTGAACAGTCGCTAAATGAAATGTTTGAGGACTACCTATAATGGAGACGCAACTTCTGGATCTTTTTTGGGGTGGGGTAGGAAAACTCCCTGTGGATGAATTTAGTTGAGGCAGGCAGGCGTGTCCAACCTTGACAGCTTGAAGACTCTTGGGCTTCAACTCCCAGAATTCCCCAGAATATTAAAGTCCACAAGCCAAGATTGGACACTCATACCGGTAAGTTAAATTTAACTCAATTTCATNCAAGATTGGACACTCATACCGGTAAGTTAAATTTAACTCAATTTCATTGACGGCCACATCAGGGCTGTAGTTGATCTGGGAGGGAGGGAGGGAGGGAGGGAGTGTGTGACAGACTGGGTGGGCGTGGCCAGTTTGACACCTGTCAGTCTCCAAGATTTCTTCTTCTGCTTGACTCTTTCTAGCTGCCATAGGTATGGGGAGGGGGGAGGAATAATTGGGCTTCGTGGGGGGAAAGGTGCTGGAGATTGAAGTTGTGTGAACTGTAAATGTTGGGTTGCTTTCCTGCTTACTGCGCAAATGCAGCCACTTATCTTCTCTAGGCCAAGATCAACCATCTTGGCATACCAGGTGTCTTGAGACGCCACCTGAAGACGTACCCCCACATGGCATTTCACACACCTGAGATTGGATGTCCTGTTTGAATTGCTGGGGTGAGGTGGGGACTTGGGATAACTTTCTATATGTAATTTCCACGCCTATTTTCCTCAGATCTTGTATCTCTCCTGTTGCTACCTCTTCATATTCAGTAAAAGTCCTTTTCTCTATAAAAATGGATTCTAATATGAGCCTCTGTGGCACAGTGGGTCAGAGTGCAGTCCTGCAGGGCTACTTCTGCTGACTGCCGGCTGCCTGCAATTTGGCAGTTCGAATCTCACCAGGCTCAAAGTTGGCTGAGCCTTCTGAGGTGGGTAAAATGAGGAGCCCGATTATTGGGGGCAAAAGCCTGACTCTGTAAACCACTTAGAGAGGGCTGAAAAGCACTGGGAAGCGGTATATAAGTCTAAGGGCAATTGCTATTGCTATTAACTCAGTCTTCCATCCCAAGTTTGGTAAAATGAGGGGCCAGATTATTGGGGGCAAGAGGCTGACTCTGTAAACCATTAGAGAGGACTGTAAAAGCACTGTAAAGTGGTATATAAGTCTACTATTGCTTCGGGAGGGCGGGAGGCAGACAGGCATAGTGGCACATTTGTTACAATGCAGAATTTCAGGCTAACTCTGCCCACTGCCTGGAGTTCGATCCTGACTGGCTCCAGGTTGACTCAGCCTTCCGTCCTTCCAAGGTGGGTACAATGAGACCCAGATTGTTGGGGGGGGGGAGGGCAATAAGGCTGACTCTGTAAACCGCTTAGAGAGGGCTGTAAAAGCATTGTGAAGTGGTATAATAATAATATTTGCAGTCACAGGCCGTGAAGTGGTATATAAGCCTCGTGCTATTGCCCTTTCTTCCTTTCTCCCTCCCTCCTTGTGGTTAGAATGCAATATTGCAAGCTACCTCACTGCCCACTGCCAAGAGTTTGATCCTGACCAGCTCAAGGCTGACTCAGCCTTCCCTCCTTCCGAGGTGGGTAAAACAAGGATCCAGATTGTTGGGGGGGACAATAAGGCTGACTCTGTAAACCGCTTAGAGAGGGCTGTAAAGCACTGGGAAGCAGTATATAAATCCAAGTGCTACTGCTACTGCTATGGCTTTCTTTCTTGGATTTTGAATGGAGCCACACCTGACATTACCACTCACTAGGTGAGGCCGACTGGGTGGGCATCGCCAGCTTGACACCGCTCCCCAAACTGGTGGCATGTTTCCTCTTTGCACTGGGTAGACCGGGCCCTTACATTTTNGGCCGACTGGGTGGGCATCGCCAGCTTGACACCGCTCCCCAAACTGCTGGCATGTTTCCTCTTTGCACTGGGTAGACCGGGCCCTTACATTTTCCAGAACGGGTCAAATCTGGCCTAGGGGCCTTGAGTTTGACACCCGAGTTAAGGCAAACGAAGAAGGAACTGTTTGGAAAGAAGCTGAATCATCATGTTTGCCTCTTAAAAACTACACTGTCCTGATTAACGACACCAACAAGAACATGCAAGGAGGAACACCTGGTTAAGATTCCTGGCACTCACCTCCGTATGAGGGTCTGCTGCAGGTTTTTGCAAAGGGTGAGCGACTCCCCTACGAACATGTGACACATGATCACTTGGTGGCAGGCAGCCATGAAGGACATCACGGCGTCGGACTGCAGCGTCCCACTCCGGGAGATGATGCAGAGTCGCTGCAGGGAGGAGCAGAAGCTGAGGGCATGGAAGAACTGGGCGTTGGCGTGGAAGTAGGGCTGTTCGAGCCTGTGAGGGAGGAGGAAGTTGGAGAGAGAGCTTGAGCAGATCCTCCAAGAAACTGGAGAAGCGGTAGGCCTGCCTTAACTGAATTCATTCACGGGAAGCTTTCCCCCCCATCCCCCCCCCAAAAAAAGGACCAGAAGTTGAGCCTCCATTACGGGTAGTCCTCAACTTACAAGAGTTCATTTAGCAACTGTTCAGAGGGGAGGAAACCCTGGGCAGGGTGGAGCAGGCGGCCATCCATCCCGGTTGCAACTCAAATAGTTATCATTCGTGTGCATCTATATTAAATGTGCAGGTTGGCGCTTCCATCTGCCATTCTTAAAGTGGTGTTTCTCATCCTTGGGCAGCTTGAAGGTGGGTGGAGTTTGACTCCCAGAATTCCCTGGCCACCCATGAATGATAGAGTTGGAAGGGACCAGACGGACCACGTAATTCAGGGGTTTCCAATCTTGGCAACTTTAAGCCTGGCGGACTTCAACTCCCAGAATCCTGGGAGTTGAGATCTGCCAAGCTTAAAGTTGTCGAGGTTGGAGACCCCTGACCTAGTTTAGTGTTTCTCAACCTTGATAACTCTGGTATTGGGGGGAAGAGGGTGGAAACCAGTTGAGGGGGACTTTGCAGCCATTGTCTTCAACAAGGGAGCAGGGCTGGGGGAAAAAATCCCATCTTGTAATTTCCTGCTTGATCCACCAGATGTTGCTCCATCGTCTGAAGATTCCCAATTAAAATTACTTTTTTCCAAGGTTTCTCGGAAGCCAGGTAAACATTTATAGAGGTGGAAGAGAGAGAGAAACAGCTCAGATGATCCCCAGGTGGCTGCATCAGACACGCTGCCCCGTTTTGCATGGGGGAGGGTCCCCTCGTTCTCAGGAAGAAACTCTACCCTCAGCAAGAAGGGCAAGCGCCCAAGGGGGGGCTTTCTGCCTATCCTGGACCACACCTATTTCACACCTCAAGACCGCAGGGGTGGGCTCTTGGGGGTTTGGGAGAGCCCCTAGCTAAGATTCTGCACAATTTGGAAATCCCCCAAGTCCCACTCCTGGCTGGCCCTGCCCACCCCTCCCCACAGTCCCACGTGACCTATTTTGGATGCAGGTAAGTCAGGGCGTGCATGGAGGATCATGGAGGGTAAACAACGGGCCTCCTGGAAGTTTGAGAAGGCCAGAAATGGGCCTGTTTCCGGCTTCCAGAGAGCCTCCGGAGCCCAGGGAAGCCGTTTTCGCTCTCCTGGAGGCTTGAGGAAAGCCTCAGGAGCCCGGGAAGGGCAAAAATGCCCCGCCCTCGCCATGGTGCAGGAGGCCGACTAGGCCACACCCATCCAGCAACCGGGCAGAGAATCTGTTGCTAAAATGTTTGAAGCCCAGCTCTCCCTCAAGAGTGGTTGGAGGACTTCAAGGGAAGGGGACTCAAGAGGCTGGTGAAGCCGGGGAAAAAAGCCTTTTCTTCTCCCAGGGAATGACAGAGAAGCCTATGGAGGTTCTCAAACATCCAGGTTGTGCTTATCCCCAGGGTGGTTTTCAAAAGGCAACTGGATTTCCTTGGTTTTGGCTTTTTTTTCTCCTTGGAAACATTTCGCTTCTCATTTGGGAAACTTCTTCTGAAGAAACTTCTTGGATGAGAAGTGAAAGGTTTTCAAGAAGGGGAGGAAAAAAAACAGCCAAGAAAGTCCAGTTGCCTTTTGAAAAGCAGCTGTAGAACTAGAGAAGAGAAGAGAGCTGGAAAGGACCTTGGAGGTCTTCTTGTCCACCCCCCTGCTCAAGCAGGAGAACCTATGCCATTTGGCTGCTCACTCTCTTCTTAAAGACCTCCAGGGATGGAGCACCTACAACTTCTGGTAGCAAGCTGTTCCACTGGTTGATTGTTCTCACTGTTAGGAAGTTTCTCCTTAATTCCAGGCTGCTTCTCTCCTTGGTTTCCACCCATTGTTTCTTGTTTTACTTTTAGTTTACTTTATTGTAATTGCACCTCATACGGTGAAATTAAATTACCATCTTCAGTGCACATTATGACTATGAAAATAAACACAAACACACACCCTTCACATTCTATACATTGAATTGAAAACCCCTGATATTGCATGAATGTTGCCCTATACAGTAGGATTCAAGAGAGCTACTGCCCTGAGATAGAAGCTGGTTTTTCAACTTTGGAAAACCAGTTGGACCCCCTCCTCTTTGGGGCAGCCTCTCAAATACTGGAATAATGCCATCGTGTCCCCGCTAGTCCTTCTTTTCTCTAGACTGGCCAAACCCAAATCCTGCAACCGTTCTTCCTATATTTTAGCTTCCTTTGGGACAATGACCCAGAAGGACCCCTGGGGGCTAAAACAGGGGGGGAAAGCTGCTGGGCTCTCTCACCTGAGATCTTGCAGACACCTGCAGTGCTTCAGCATGTCCACCAGAGCCGAGACGTACATCACTTTCCCCATCAGGCCCAGGTTGGCCAAGGAGAGTGCTCGCAGGTGCTGGCACTGCACCCCAATGTTTACGAGCCCGTAGCCCGTGAGCATATTGGGCAACTGGGCCAAGGTGAGGCTTTGCAGGAAGGCCAGCTGGCCAATGGCAGCCACCTCAGCGTCCCCGATATGCTGCGCCCGGCTGCAGGGAGGCAGGGAGTTCCGGATGGCCGGCTCGTTGCGGGGCATGGCGGAGGAAAAACTGGAGCCGATCAGCTCCAGCTTTTCCAGAAACGGGAGGTTCTCCAAGAGAGTCCAAAAGACGGAGGAGGGCAGCCTGGGGACGCTCTGCTCCAAGCAGTTCCTGGGATACGCCTGCACTCCGATCCGGACCTTCTTCCCAAGCCCTTGAGAGACCGAGTGAGCCACTGGCTGCACCGAAGGCTTGTCGGCCGTCAGCAGGGTGGCAGCTACATTGGCCACGGCGCAAACCGGCAACGCCAGCGAGAGGAGGCCCCTCAGGCATGCCAGGACCTGGCACAGGTGCTTCCCCAGGCCTTCCGGGCTGTGGTGGTGGGCAGCGGAGAGGTTGAGATGCTTCAAGTTGCGGCAGGTGCCCACCAGGGTTTCGGCGATCCCACTGTCAATATCGTCCTCCGCTTTCCGCAGCAGGGAATCGGGTGACAGGCAGTGGACGCAGCCACTCAGGTTCAAGCCCACCAAGCCACCCAAGTCCCTGCCGCTGTTCAGCACCCGCTGGACGAGCTGCCCACCGGACAAACTGCAGCGGCTGAAGCTGAAGTAGAAAGGGTTGCTGAACTTCAGGTGCTGCAGGAGGCTGGAGCCGTTCATCCAGGAGCGAGGCAGCTGAAGGGCGTCCAGAGTCACATTCCTGGCCATGGAATCCAAGAGGTTTTTAACGGCGCAGCTCTGAGCAAACCCACCCGGGGCAGAGATGAGGAAAGCGTGGAGCTTTTCGGGCGTCCGGTCACTCAGAACGGCCAAGTACAGCCTCACCACTTCCTGGTTGACCGGGCCAGGCGCTAACCTGGCATAAAAGACTCGTAGGTTCTGGTAATGGGGCACGTTGCTCTCCCCTACCATCAGCTGTCCGGAGATGATCAGCCCCTCCCGGGACCGATCGAGGATCTCAAAGTACAGCAGCAGCTTCTCCAGGCTGGTGCAGCAGGGGACCACCCCGTAGGAGGGCGTGTAGAGGGTCTGCTTCAACTCCAGCACCCGGCTCAGGGTGGCCTTGCACTCGCTGCTCAGGTGGGAGGCGTCAAACCCGGGGTTCACGTCGATGGCCAATGAGCGGAGGTGCTGCAGGGCCGAGAGCATCCTCGAAAGGCGGAGGGAGGTGAGGTGGCAGCCAGAGAGGTTCAGCTTCACCAGGTTCTTGCAGCGGGTCACCTGATCGACGGTCGAGCCGGGCAACCAGTAACAGCCGGTCATGTCCAGCTCGTGGATCTCTTTTCCAATCTCCTTCATCAGCTGTTTCACTTTGTCTTTGTCCACCTGCGTAGAAACGGAGTTCAAGAGATCAAAGGATCCTGGTTAGGCCAGGCTTAGCTTTATTGACAACTCATGCACGTCCTTTCAAGGACTGAAGACTGAAATGCCAAAATTTATGATCGTGGGCAAGTCCTGGAGAAGCTATATGGAAGGGAATGCCGAATAACCGCCGCTGATTCTGGTGGAAGGAAAACACCTTAATTTTCCCTACCCAAAGGCCACCTGTGATGTTAAGAGGCAGCTGGAAATCTCCTCAAAGCAAACAAGGTGTGTTTATTCTATGTATTCATTTATTTATACCCCACCTTTATTATTTTTGTAAATAAATTAATGCGTTCACACACTGTTCTCCTTCCTCCTGTTTTTTTCCCCACAATAAGAGGGGCTGAAACTGAGCGACTGGCCCAAAGACATTTGGCTGGCTTTCATGCCTATGGCAGTACTAGAACTCAGAGTCTCCTAGTTTCTCACTTATTGCCTTAACAGATACCACAGGAGTTTCCTTTAAGCCTGAAAAGGGAAATAAGACACACACCAGTTTCTCACAGCCAGCTTTGACCAACTAATGTTCTCTGGATAAGTCTGGATTGCAACCTTTTAAGAATCCTGGGCAGCTTCATCGCAACAGGAGCAACAGGTTGGCAAAAACCTGCTTTTTCAAGCAGGGAAAATGGCTTTAGACTGGGGGGGGGGGTAAGGGGGGGCTATGTCATCCTGCGAAGGACAAGATTCCAATCTGTGGCATGGTCGTGGGATGGTGGTCTCCAAGTAATTGGATCAACGAATAGCTTGGCCACCAAATTGAACAGAACTAAGAAGCAGTATAAGGAGACAAAAGGATTACATTAATGCTGAATTATGAATTTCGGACAACTCGAAAGAAAATCAATTAGTATTTTTCCTTATATCCTTCTAAAGTAGGATATGTCTTCCTTATTATTTTTTTCCAAGGAAGGAAGGAAGATCTTTTTAAAGTGACATCTTCAGTCTCTTCTTGCTACAAAGCCCTGGCATGTCCCAAAGAGATCCACTGAGTAAAACTCAAGTTTTTTAAGTACCCAATTCATCCAGCATCCTTCTAATTCTGGATTGTCTTTGACAGCCCCTGCTCACCTGGTAATCTTTATGCAGGATCACGGTGTGAGTGAGGCTTTTGTCAAGACTAAGAGTGGAAAGTTTCCGACAGACGCTTCGGACATTCAAGACAAGATCCGACACGGGAGTGTATCGCAAGATGTGCAAGAGGATTTCATCCGAAAACTCCATCAAGTTCATGCCGATATTCTCCTCCCGGTTCTCCTTGCTGATTACGTCCTGCAAGAGAAAAACAAGGACTCAGAGAAGTCACAAAAGTAGAAATGAAAAGCTAGGGAAGGACTCAATCAACTGAGAAGTGTTGCGGTATCATTTTTACACTGAAAAGACAGCTTGGGGGATGATTTAATGACACAATTGGTCAAGGAACAGAGACAACACTATTTTAGGAGCCATTGAAACAGCACAGAAAGAAACTGTTTCAAAATTCAGCACCAAAGGCTGAAGGCTGCCTAGAGTAAAGAGTAATGGACATATAGGAACCCCAAGTATTGTGCCTGCATCTTATCCTGAAGGCTTCCAGAATAATCATTCATTAAACTTGCATGCTGGCCAAGGCTCAATGACTTAGAATGGCTAAAAAATCAAGCCATGAAATTACAACAAAATCAATTGAAGATAAACAATGGCAGGGGTATTGAAGCAAGGGGGAGGCAATCACTACACTATCCTTTCAGTTAACTGTCCACTTCCAAGGTGGCTGCTTCCTTTTCTCCTAAGGTGCTATCTGTGTAAAGATATTACATATATTATGCTTTTCTATGGGGCTTTTGTGTTGACTCCTAATGACCACCTCGACTAGCCCTGCAGTGTCCTTGGCAAGATTTAGAAAGTGATTTGTCATTGCCTCCTTCTTAGGACGAAGAGTGACTGGCCCAAGGTCAACCAGCTGGCTTTGTGTCTATGGAGATTCTCAGTCCTCCAGCTCCTGGTTGTCCTTAAGATGCTTTTTGTGTGTGTGTGTGCGCAAGAGAAATGGTTTTTCTTTGAAGATGTTTCGCTTCTCATCCAAGAAGCTACTTCAGCTCTGACTTTGTGCCTAAAGTGAGACTAGAACTCATGATCTCTTGGCTTCCAGCCTTCACCACTACTACAACCAAACTGGATCGCCAGATTAATACCCTTTTCTTTCAATAATAATAATAATAACAACAACAACAACAACAGTTCCTAGGTTCTTGGTTAAGACTCGAGCTGTTGAGCTATCAACCAGCCCCAAAGGCTGTGAATATCACTGAAGATTAACCAATAATAATAATAATAATCTACCTTAACAGTTCTTAGGTCCTCGGTTAGGACTTGAACTGTTAAGTTTTTACCAGGTTCAGACTGTGAATCAAATGGAAAATTAACCAATAAAATAGTAGTAATAGTAATAATAGTCATAGTCATCATCGTCTCTTGTATGTTTACCTGACTCTCCAGTCCTCTCTTTCATTTGCCCACCTGAAGAACCCTTCAGCAACTTGGACGAGGAAGGCAAGGCAAGACCTACTGTCCAGGCAGGCTGTGGATGATGGGGGAGAGAGTCCCCTTAAGGCTGCCTTGAAAGCCCTGCTTTAAAATGCAAGACCCAAACAGCTGGTGGGAGGTTATAAGGGGGGGGGGGGTTTACAGCACATCTGGAAGGGGACCAGACTGTCACTCAACATCCACTGATCTGCAAAAACCACGAGCCCCCGAAGCCCCCCCTCCCCCATTCATGGCCGTCCAATGCCACAGGGCCCCCTTGCCAAAAATAAGACCCCCGACGTCAGGCCCAGCCAAAATCGCGTCTTCGGCTGCCAAAGGAAACCACCCCCGCCCCCGGACGAGGAACCTCCTGCCCTGACACGCGTCTTCCCGGGTTCAGACGTGCCCTGCGAGTCAGGGGGTTGCCATGGAGACGCCGAGGCTCGCGGGGAAGGCGAGGCCCTCGGTCCGAAGGGCGAGGCCTCTTTGGAGAGTGGGGCTTACCTCACCGGTGGAGGCGGCCATGGTCCGGAAAAGACCCCCGTCCGATCCAGCTAAGACGCTCGCCCTCCTCCGTGTCTCCTTGCCTCATCCGGCTTTCCCTTCAGCCGGCACACCGAATCGACGCGAGACGTCCGGCGCGCCGTGACGTCACTTCCGCTCTCCCGAGGAGCGCTTTAAGGCCGCCATCTTGGATGAGGCGCCGCCATGACGGGCGTGGCCTCCTATGCAAGCAGGGATGTTCCCATCACACAACACAGCACGGGGTTTTCCCAACCTGGAGGGGACCCTCCTCGGGAACTCGTGCATTTGAATGGGGGGGGGGGGTTNNNNGGGGGGGGGGGGGTTTCCCCCTGCCGTTGCACTTATGGGTCAGAAGGGGGGGGGTCTGCACAAATCCTGACCTCAAGCTTGGGGGTCTCCAAGCTTGTGCAATTGCCATTTTGAAGCCTTTTGGGTTCCTCCCACATCTGTCCTCGGAGGTTGTCCAGTCATCCACAGAAGGCATAGAATTACAGTGTTGGAAGGGATCTGGTAGCTCATCTAATCCAGAGGTCTCCAGCCTTGGCAACTTTTAAGACTTGTGCACATCAACTCTCAGAATTCTTCAGCCAGCTTTGTTGGCTGAGGAATTCTGGGAGTTGGAAGTCCACAAGTCTTAAAATTGCCAAGGTTGGAGACCCCTGATTTCTAGTCCAACCCCTTTGCTCAAGCAGGAGACCCTACACCATTTCAGACAAACGGCAGTCCAATCTCTTCTTGAAAGCCTCCAGGAATGAAGCTCCCACAACTTCCAAAGGCAACTTCTGTTCCATGGGTGGATTGTTCTGTCAGAAAGTTTCTCCTTATTTCCAGGTTGAATCTCATTCTTCAGCTTCCATCCATTGTTCCTTGTCTGGCCTTCAGGTGCCTTGGAGAATAGCTTGACTCCCTCCTCCTCACTGTGGCAGCCCCTCAAATTTTGGAATACTGCTATCATTGTCCTTCTCTTCCCTAGACTAGCCAGACGCAGTTCCTGCAACTGTTCTTCATGTGTTTTAATCTCTAGTCCCCAAATCATCCTGGTTGCTCTTCTCTGCACGCTTTAAGAGTCTCAACATCTTTTTTATAGCGTGGTGACCAAAATCCAGGTCATAGTTGTCCCAAATGTGCTTTTTCAAGAGGCAACTGGACTTCCAAACAAGAAAGTCCTGTTTCCACTTGAAAAAGCACCTTTGGGACTCCCACATCTGTTTTTCGAAGTTGGGAACTTGAAGATGGGTGAACTTCCAACTCCCCAGAGTCCCCCCTCCCCCACATACATGGGCCTCAACTCCCAGTTCCTCCTCCAGCATCCAGACTGCAACTCAGAATTTCTCCATCAATGCCTTGCATGAGTTTCCCAGAATTCTGGCAAGGGGAATCCTGAGAGTTGATGCCCATCCATCTTCAACTGCAAAGTTTGAAAAACATGGCTTAGGACCCTATTGGTTCTAAACATGTAGGTGTTTTCATCCTGTAGTAGATAAGAATGGCTAAAATAATTGATATTGTATTAAGACACCATGCGTTGTGAGGATGCCACCACTGGCTCTTGCAAGCTATGGTTTTTTATTATCTCCTGTGAAAATTATGTCCTGTCCTAATCCGTTTGATGGAATAACTCCCTTAGGTCTGCTACAGAACTTTTTGCATAGAGAATAATCTATATATTGCTTAGGAGATAAACAATTGAAACTGTAATAAACACAGGAATTGCTGGTTTTCCTCTATTTTCCTGCTTCTAGAACTGTTTTCTTTTTTTCCACTTTTAAGATGTTCTTTATCTACAATTTCCCAGCCTGCCATACATGGATTTCAACTCCCAGGATTATTGAAGGAGGAATTCTGGGGAGTTGAAGTCCACCCATCTTCAAATCACCAGGCTTCAAAATCAGTTTTCAGTTTGAGTTACACTTACACAATAATTAGAGGGATAAAAACCAGTAATGTTCCATTCGCAGGCCATCTTAAAAAGAAGGCAAGAGCCAACATAAGCTATTGGTAGTCCAAATCAGGGTTTTGGCTCCATTGTAACATGAAGATCTTCTCTAAGTCCCCATCTATTTGGAGTAAATGCATCCTTGAAAGCTGGGTTCTCCCACCTTGGCAACTTTTAAGACTTGTGGACTTTTTAAACTCCCATAATTTCCTAACCATGTTGATGTTTGGGAAATTCTGGGTGGGAATTGAAGTCCACCAAAGTTAACAAGGTTGAACACTCCTGCTAAAAGGGAGCTTTGGAAAGCAGTCTTGATGTAAGGAAATAGATTCTCCAAAGGACCTGGGTAGTCTTAACTTGTGCCAACTTTTCAACCTCGCCAACCTCTCGTCCACCAATTCAAAATGTTGAACGATACCCTTCCTGCTGACTTGATAAAAACCACCAAAACAATCCAGAGTTATGGTTGTGCATCTTTATTTGAAACTGGGATTTTTCTTTTTTGAGTCAGTGTATACAGTTTTGCTTGCCCCTCCCCCTCTTGCCCTGGTAACCCCTTACACATACTGGCATTAAAAGGGTGCAATGGTGCTTTCCCTCTGGGAAGTTGGGAAGGGGACACAAAAGGAGGGGAGACTGTAAAACCCTTCACGTGCTTCATTGGGACGAAGAGAAACACCCGCAGCCTGTTCAATTTTCTATATTTTTTTGGACCTGACCCAAAATAATCTAAAAAAAACCCCAAAAGATGACGATCAAGTGTGGCTATTTTTTTTTAAAGTTTTGTTTTAAGGCGCAAGAGACAAGAGACACTTGAATCATGATTCACAGACAAAGCTAATACTTTCTATAAAAAAAAATAGAATTAATAAACCTTGGCAATCTTGTTTTCTGCTCTTCAGAAAGAGCTGGGCTGCTGCCTTCACAGAGGCCGGTTTAACTTCCTCTCAATGCATTTTTATACGATTATTTGGAATGACTATTGTTTTCAAAAAAAGAAACAACAACACACATACAATCGAAGTCTTCAGATGCACCGCAGAACTGGGGGGGAGGGGGAGATCGGTGGGGAGGGAAGGGGTTGGAGAGAGGGAGGTGTTCGCTCCAAAACTTTTTTTTTTTTGCATTTTTGTTTTTAATAAAGGCTTCCGCCGTCAAAACCTTTTTCTCACCGTTCCAGTTTTGATATCCTGAGTCAAGCGCCAAATAAACAAATAAGCCATGCCAAATCTCAAAACTTTTTCGCTTATGCGCAAGTTATGGGGAGGAGGGGGGGAGAATTATTATTTTTTTTGTCAAAAAAAGAGGAAAAAAATGCTATTGTGGTAACTGAGTCCTGCTTTAGAAGCATTTGCGGTGGACGATGGATGGTCCGGATTCATCATATTCCTGCTTGCTGATCCACATTTGCTGGAAGGTGGACAAAGAGGCCAGAATGGAGCCTCCGATCCAGACAGAGTATTTACGCTCAGGTGGGGCAATGATCTGGAAGATAAAGAGGAAGCAATTAGAACTAAAGCTGAATCAAGTTACTGGTCCCTCAAGATCCAATCACTCTTTTTTTTCTACTTTTAATGACCCTGTAATCCCTTGTGGGGTGGAGGTCTGGGCAACTGAATGGAGCTGAGTGATTACTGGCCAGATGCCCTTCCTGTCACCAATGCAGAGTAATATTCAGCAGATATACTCTCATTGTACCCAGAGAGAGAAATATCTGCTTCTACTAGCATTGAACTCATAGCCTCTGGATTATGAGGCGAGAACTCCACACCTCTAGGCCACTGCACCATCCAATGCATCACATACTCCTAGTTAAAGTTAAGGGGAGGGGGCAAACCATCACCCCCGCTCCCAATTCTTGACCCAAACCTACCAACCCGCTTGGCCATCCAATGAGGACAACGCAAGGTTTTCCCCAGTTAAGAGGGATGCAAAAGTTGTGGTTGCTAACCCAAGCTTGTCACTTGGGGCATATATCCACAATGTTCCAAAGCTTATAGAAGGACCACACTCAACCTGGCTCCCCATCGTCAAGTTGGTCAAGCTCCAAGCCTCACCTTGATTTTCATTGTGCTGGGTGCCAGCGCGGTGATTTCCTTCTGCATCCGGTCGGCGATGCCAGGGTACATGGTGGTGCCCCCAGAGAGGACAGTGTTGGCATAGAGATCCTTACGGATGTCAACGTCACACTTCATGATGGAGTTAAAGGTAGTTTCATGGATGCCACAAGACTCCATGCCTGCCAAGAGAAGATGCCCTCTATGAAGATAAAAACTGGGATACCAAAAAACCCTACCCACCTTCCCTTCAAGAGGCTCTCCCACCAAAGTTCGACTTGAAGATAAGTGGTCCTTTAGGACTTACCCAAGAAAGAAGGCTGGAAGAGAGCTTCTGGGCACCTGAACCGCTCATTGCCAATGGTGATGACTTGCCCGTCGGGCAGCTCGTAGCTCTTCTCCAGAGAGGAACTGGACGCGGCAGTGGCCATCTCTTGCTCAAAGTCCAGGGCAACGTAGCACAGCTTCTCCTTGATGTCTCGCACAATTTCCCGCTCAGCTGTGGTGGTGAAGCTGTAGCCTCTCTCAGTCAAGATCTTCATGAGGTAGTCGGTCAAGTCGCGGCCAGCCAGGTCCAGACGGAGGATGGCGTGGGGCAAGGCATAACCTTCATAGATGGGCACAGTGTGGGTGACACCATCACCAGAGTCCATCACAATGCCGGTGGTACGGCCAGAGGCATACAGGGAGAGCACAGCCTGGATGGCAACGTACATGGCTGGGGTGTTGAAGGTCTCAAACATGATCTAGATTGGGGGGAGGGGGGGAAGAGACGGCTGCGATGAAGACCTTGGTAACAGAAGGCCCCATTCAATGTCATGCGCAGAACACACACCCGGAGAATTCAATGCATGCTTGGGACACATACAAACCTTCCTCCCAGGTGTTAAGGCAAGTCACACCCCTTCCTCCTCCTCCCTTATTTGTGTTTCAAAAATTTGTATTTCAAAATTTTGCAAATTTCACCAGGTGAGAGAAACAGGACAGAAATCACTCAAGAGCAAGTTAGTTTGGGAAGGGAGACACAGAAAAGAGAGTGAGTGACTGAGAAAGAAGCGGTGATGCTCACAAGACAAACAAGGAGAGAGAAAACTTAATTTTATTTTGAAAAGAGCAGATAAAAACCTTTTGAAATCCAGCAAGAGACACTCAAGATCAGAAAAGAAAAATCCTGCAGAGCTGGGAGGGCAAAAAAAAAAAAAGAGAAAAATAAAAGATGAACAAAGAGAATGAAAAGATTGCCAAGTATTTCTTGTAGGCAGGAGAAAAAACAAAATTATAGAAGGCTAGGCAGGTTTTGCAAGGGACCAGACAGCAGTGACAAATTACATACCTGGGTCATCTTCTCTCTGTTGGCCTTGGGGTTCAGGGGAGCTTCTGTCAAAAGCACAGGATGTTCTTCTGGGGCGACTCTGAGCTCATTGTAGAAGGTGTGATGCCAAATCTTCTCCATGTCATCCCAATTGGTGACAATGCCATGTTCGATGGGGTACTTGAGAGTCAGGATGCCCCTCTTGCTCTGTGCCTCATCTCCAACATAGCTGTCTTTCTGGCCCATCCCAACCATCACACCCTGGGAAAGAGAGAAAATAACAAGATTTTGAAATCAAATAAGGACTTTGAACCATACAGCCTGTTGATGAAAGCCCTTGGAAGATGGGCCAGCTCAAGCCAATACAGCTGTCAACTAAAAAGATACTCCTTTGGTCTTTTTAGCTGCCAGAAAAAGGGAGTGCATTCCTTAAGTGCCTAGCTAATCACCCTGGCAGCCCAAAGTTGTTGGAGTGCAAGAATATTACTGGGGGGCATGATTGAAGAAGACTCTTGGCTATGGATGTGTCCCATTGGAGAATATACATCCAGGGGGGTGGGGAGAAGGCCAGGGTCAAGGGGGAAATGAATGATGTATTTTAGTATCAGCTGCACCCAGCTAACAATTCTAATAAATCAATTTTATTTTCTCTGAGATGCAGCTGATTTAGGATTTGAATGGGGGTGGATTTGTTGCGAGTCCTGACAACGGGTTGTGCTCAAAAAGCTGGTCTGGGTTGAAACACACAACATTTAGATGGACAAGCATTAAGGCACCTTGTCTAATTATGGAGATTATTCATAATCCAAGTCATGCTTGTCCCCCCTCCCAAAAAGGAATTGGACTTTCTAGTTTTTTTTTTCCTTTGAAAATCATTAGAAGTGAAGCAAAACATCTTTTTTGGGGGGAGAAAAGTATTTTAGTTGCATTTTGGAAAAAAAAAGCATACTTGGGACCTTGTATCCCTCAAGGCTTAAGTAGATGTTTTTCAATGTCTTGAAGATGGCTGGATTTCCAACTCACAGAATTCCCCTGCCAACCATTCCTGGATTTTCAACTCCCAAAATTATGACAGGAAGAATTCTAGGAGGCGAAGTTCACCCATCTTCAGTTTAGGCAGGAAAGAGCTGGTCTCTTTGGGGTATCACAGTAATAAGCCCACAAAGTAGTTTGTTCAAAGTTTGGCTCTGAGGCTACAGTATGAAGCCTGCCTGTATCAATTGCAAACCTTGGTTTAGAGGGTGGCAATGCCATACCAATCATGGCTCGGGCAAGAAACCTTGCTGAAAAAACAGGCTTTGATAAGTGACTCTGCTTGGATTTTCCTTCTTCCATTTCTTTCCTGGATGCCAAGCTGGTCAAGGTCAAAAACAAGGGGAGATGTGCTAAGAACGGGCAAGCCACCCCCTACCAGGCAGGCTAACACTCAGGGACCAAACCAGGATAAAACCTAGGTTCCACCTGCAAGGCTGTGAACCTGCTCTCCAAGCAGCCTTAGAAAGGTGACCTTGAGGTCTAGCAACTTGTCAGGTCTTTAATTTCCATACTCCCCTGGCTCGGAAGGAGCTGCAAACGGAAGGAAGCAGGGGGCATACCTGATGCCTGGGGCGACCCACGATGGAGGGGAAGACGGCCCTGGGCGCATCGTCTCCAGCGAAGCCGGCTTTGCACATGCCGGAGCCATTGTCGACCACGAGCGCTGCAATATCATCATCCATGGCAGATCTGGGCATTGGGGAAGGGGGAGGGAGGGAGAAAGACCCATTGAAGGCACAGCCAACAGCCCCAACTCAGCTGGCAGGGCTCCACCCACTTCCGCTTGGCTGCCTTCTTCCCCAATGCGGCCACTGGAGGGCGCAGCCGGCGCTCTCCCGGGCAGCCTTCGGAAGCGGAGCGGCCGCTGCCTGCCGGCTCCCACTATTACCATAAAAGGCAATCGCGAAGATGCAGCCAGCAGCCAGTTCTCTTCCCTGGCGCTTGGCCACGCCCTGCCCGCCCACCAGCCAGGCCCCCCCTCCTCCTTCTCTGCCCCCGCCTG
>BHFT01039491.1:0-49506 GCA_004320025.1 Laticauda laticaudata | reverse complement strand
AGAAGAAGAAGAAGAAGAAGAAGAAGAAGAAGAAGAAGAAGAAGAAGAAGAAGAAGAAGAGGAGGAAGAAGAAGAAATAATTTAACAGCATCGTCTTTTCCTCCCTTGGTGCCTTTTCACAACAAGATGATGATGATTATTGTGAGAGATTCAAAGTATTTAAATGATTTCATTGTGTTCAACTTGGTTGTTCTCCAGTAAGGCAAAGGTGCTAAATTGGGAGTGGAAGGAGGGAGAGAAAGAGAGAGAAAGAGGGGAGAGGAAGGAAGCCTGTTTTATTCAAGCAAGGAAAGATGAAATTGCCTGAAATTGTAGCCAGCTACTTCTGCAAAGATAAGGTCTAGGCCCTGACAAGGACTCTGATAATTAAAGCTGCTCAACAGCTCCTTTCCCGCAGCAGAAACCTTCACCTTCGCAAGCAAACAGCAGCTGATCTTCCTGTCATAACAGGGCCTGTTATTGACATCTGCAGGAGTGTAAAATTGATAGTCAGGTCAGCAGGCACTGCAGTAGAATTTGGGGCCAAAGCAACGGAGAGAGGGAAGCAATGGAGCTCTGGGAGACGTTTCTAACTTGCCTCTCGAGCATCTCCGGGTTAAACAGGCTCTCGAAGAAGAGATTGCCTTATTTGGCGGTCGCAAGTCCACTCAGCCAATAAAGGGACCTTGGTCAAATTCACGAAGAGACAAGGCTTGTTTTGGCTTCGATATTTGTGGTCCTTTCCAGCTTGGCTTCTCACTGGGTGCGTCAGATCAGATTAAAGTTCTCTTCATTGTCAACCAGTAATGATAGAATCGCGTGTGGTCCTTGACGCTCTCAAAGCTGGGTGGTTTTCTTGCAGACGTTTCATTATCCAACTAGGTAACACTATCAGTGCTACCCTATAAGAGAGTGGGGTTTCCAGAGAGGAGGAGGAAGAGGAGGAGGAGGAGGTCCTTACGGTCCTTGGTGCTCTTGCAGATGTTTCATTATCCAACTAGGGAACACTATCAGTGCTGGAAGGGAGTAGGGTTTGCAAAGAGGAGGAGGAGGAGGAGGAAAAGAATTGGAATTCTTCATGCTGTCAGAGTTTAGTGGTTATCTTGCAGACATTTCCTATCAGAAGAGGGGTTGAAGAAGGAGAAATGAAGGGCAAGATGGACAGTAGTGGTGGTTAAGGAACCAGGAGCCAGGGATGAAGATTACTTGGGAGTTCAACCAACTCCAGATCCCAAAAAGTAATTGGAAGCCTCTTCTGACCTTTGATGAGGACTTCACCTGGAATCCAGTTAGATATGACACCACCTATCTCCTATACCATCCCATAGTGCTTTACAGCTCTCTCTGAACAGTTTACAGAATCAGCATATTATCCCCCAACAATTGGCTCTCCAACAACTAGCATTCAAGAGTGGTGGACATCCCCAAACCTGGTGGCAGCAAATTCTATAATTCATGCAGCCCTGATGCATCGATTAATGCACTAATGTGACCTTATTTGCTTTGGACACCAAATCTCCCCAAACTCATGGACAGGTTTGTGTTTTACTACTGGGAGTAGGGAAGACAAACTCTCGATTCTTGTTTTTCTATGCAAAGCATGATTTGATCTGACCTTTATTCCATCCCCTCTTTATCGTCCTCCTTTCTAAACTTTCCAAAAAAGAAACAACAGCTCAAATGTTGTTGTATTTCCATGAAGGACGGGTTTCCGTAGCTGTAGGAGCTGGGGGGGGGTATATCAAGCCATGTGTGGTGGTGGGGAGGGCCAGGCTTGAATGCAGTGGTGGGATTCAAATAATTTAATAACCAGTTATGTGCCCTATGGATTTCTTCCAACAACCAGTTCAGCAAACTGCTCGGAAAGTTAATGACCGGTTCCCCCAAACCAGTGAGAACCAGCTGAATACCACCACTGCTTGAATGGCTCTTTTGTGTGTGTGTGTGTGTGTCCCCGCACCACGGACAAAAAGGCAGAAGAAGTGAAAAGAAAATACTTCCTCCACAGCTCCTGGACCACTGAAGGTTTCCTAACTGGGCTCTCGTGAAGCCACTCATCTCTGCAGTGGTACGTGTATCTCTGCATCGTATCCGTTACTAAGGAAGGTTAGCAACAGATCTAACAGTGTGAAAGCTTCACTCAAAGTGAGTTAAACACAGCCTAGACAGAAAAGGGTTATTGTCCAAAAATATTCTGAAGTCAAACTTTTCTTCCTTTAGGACAGGGGTGTCAAACTCAAGGCCCAGCAGGGACCAGATTTGGCCTGCAGGGTGTTTAGATCTGGGCCACAGGGCCACCCTGGAAAGAGCGAGGGACCGGCCCATGGTGCCTCTGCCAGCAAAATATGGGTGCCTGGGGGAGCTGCGTACAACCTCCCCCCAAGGGACAGGAAAGGAGAACGGGAAAGAGGAAAGAGATAGAAGGGTTGATGGGAAGAGGGCAAGGAAGGAAAAAGAAGGAAAGAGGGGAAGGAAGGAAGAAGGAGAATGAAGAGGCAAGGAAAAAGAAGGGAATGAATGACTGAATGAAGGGAGGAGGGAGGGAGGTAGAAGATAGAATTCTTTATTGGCCGAGTGTGATTGGACCCACAAGGAATTTTTCTTGGTGCAAATGCTCTCAGTGTACATAAAAGAAAAGATACATTTGTCAAGAGTCAAGAATCATCAGGTACAACACTTAATAATAGTCATAGGATACAATAAGCAATCAAATTATACTAGGAAACAGTCAATATAAATCGTAAGAATACAAGCGACAAAAGTTACAGTCATACGTCACAAAGGGGAGGGGAGGGTGATAAGGAGTGATGAGAAGATTAATAGTAATAGTAGTGCAGACTTTGTAAATAGTTTGGACAGTGTTGAGGGAATTAGTTGTTTAGCAGAGTGATGGCTTTCGGAAAAACTGTTCTCATGTCGAGTTGTTCTGGTGTGCAGTGGGCTATAGTTCATTTTGATGGGAAGGAGTTGAAAGAATTTATGTCTGGGATGTGAGAGGAAGGAAGGAAGGAAGGAAGGAAGGAAGGAAGGAAGGAAGGAAGGAAGGAAGGAGGGAGGGAGGGAGGAAGATTATGAAGAGAGGGAGGGTCTGAGTGAAGTCCTGCCTTAGCAATTGGCCACCAGAGGTGCCTCCCGACACAGGTGATGTTGAGCTGGCCACACACCCCACATCCGCCCCCCAGGTCAAACGCAACCTTAATCAGCCTTCAATAAAATAGAGTTTGACCCCCCTGCTCTAGGAGAACATCAACATTTAATCCTCTGGACCGAGAACCTTTGAGCCACGTCTTGGTGGAATGTTCTTCAGCGCTGCGGCTTCTTGCTAGCATCGTTACCTCCGTCTCCACCTTGGCTTTTGGGCCGTTACTGTTCTGGAGTCACAAGAATCTTCTTGCTTCCCTTTTTTTCCCTTCCTGCAACCATCTCGGCTCGCAAGGAACTCCACATCCCTTAAGAAGTCTGGTTGCAACCCCAACCCCAACCGTGCTCTTCGTAACACACATGTTTCTCAACAAGCTGTAGCCAGGCTCAGGTCAAGCATGGGTCCCAAACTACCAAGAAAGAGAAGGACCCTCTTTGATTTCAAGCATGAAGGTGCTGGGGGAACGGGAGTGAAGGGGAAAAAAAACAGGCTTTGAAAGGATAGCAATCTTGCCTTTAAAAAAAATTAAGTCTGCAAAGCGCAAGAGGCTCACTTTTGATTTCCCCTTGCAGTGTCTTTTTTTTTAATTATACACCTCTATTTACACTGTTAACAGTATTGTGTCAACAATACATATATTTACACTTATTCCTATACATTAATCCTTATTCCTATGTTTCGATCCTTTTATACCATCTATCCTAAACCACATGATATTCTGATTCCTCCTTGCCTTTTAGTTCCACTGTAAGTTTGTCCATCTCAGCACAATCTAGTTATTTTTTGTATCAACATCTCTTCGGATGGTATCTTTTCTGATTTCCAGCCCTGTGCAAAAAATATCCTCGCCACCATTATTGTATATAATATGATGTATTGGATTTGTTTGCTAAATTATTTAATTTAATTATTTTCCCCTTAATTATTCCCAGTCAGAATATTTAGTTCTATTTGGTGTTCTGCAATCTTTTGTAACCATCTTTGCAGTATCTTCTGATATGGCCCAAGATCAGTCTCTTCAATTAACGTATCTGGAGCAGTAAATAAACAAGCTTTAAAGTTATGCCCCCCGAAAAAAAGACAGTGGGAAGGAGGAAAGAAGAGCCCTACACACACTTCACACACACACACACAAATTAGATGTCCTTCCTTCTATTTTAACATATTTTTCCATAGGTCAGTGATTTGAAAGGAAACGTGGACAATTGAAACACTTGGCTGAACTGCCCAGTGGGACAGAGGCAGCAAAAAGCATATGGGGAGGGGGAAGTTGAAGAGGGAGAAATAAGGGGCAAGAAGGGTTGATAGTAGTAGTAGTGGAAGTAGTAGTAGTACTTTATCATCACTGCAATGAAATTAAATGCCATCTTCAGTGTATGTCATACATAAGAAAGCTATAAAAAATAAAACACAAACACACATCCTTTGCATTCTATGCAATTGAACTGAAAAGCCCTGATATTGCATGAATATTGCACTATACAGTAAAATTCAGGAGAGCTACTGCCCTGGGATAGAAGACGCTTTTCAGCCTATTTTGTCCTTGTTTTTATCGTCCTGTACCATCTGCCAGATGGTAATAGTTCAATAGTTGATGAACCAACTTGGGAGTTCAACCAACTGCAGATCCCAAAAGGTAACTGGAAGCTTCTCCTGACCTTTGAGGTGGACTTCAACTGGATCCAGAAGTGGAACCTAGTTAATGAGTCAGCGGTGTATGCCGCAGCTGCCAAAAAAGCCAACACAATCCTGGGCTGCATTAACAGAGGGATAGAATCAAGATCTGGTGACACTTTATAAGGTCTTGGTGAGGCCACACTTGGAATGCTGCATCCAGTTTTGGTTGCCATGATATAAAAAAATGATGTTGAGACTCTAGAAAGAGAGCAGAGAAGAGCAACAAAGACAATTAGGGGACTGGAAGCTAAAACATATAAAGGACGGATGCAGGAACTGGATATGTCTAGTTTGATGAAAAGAAGGACTAGGGGTGACATGAAAGCAATGTTCCAATATCTCAGGGGCTTCCCCAAAGAAGAGGGAGTCAAGCTATTCTCCAAAGCACCTGAAGGCAGGACAAGAAGCAACAGATGGAAACTGATCAAGGAGAGAAGCAACCTAGAACTAAAGAGGAATTTTCTAACAGGGAGGACAATTAATCAATGGAACAGCTTCCTTCCAGAAGTTGTGGGAGTTTCATTACTGGAGGCTTTCAAGAAGAGGCTGGTCAACTGCTTGTCTGAAAGGGTATAGGTTCTCTTGCTTGAGCAGGGGGTTGGACTAGAAGACCTCCAAGGTCCTTTCCAACTCTGTTATTCTGTTATACTGTAGACACAACACCACCTATCTCCTGTTTGCAACACAGTCCTTTCACCAAGAAGGTTCCACACCCATTTGCAACCCTGACTCAGGTGATTTGGAGGATACAGAGAACCCCCCAAGTGGCCTGAATAACTCTCAGAAAGAATGCAAATGACCAGAGGACTGCAAAAAAATATAAATCCTTCCATTCCCCACCATTCAATCAGAACTGAAGAAGCTCCTTAGGTGAAGGAAGTGAAATGTCAAGAGGGGTAAAAATACCCAAGAAAGTCCAGTTGCCTTTTGGAAAAATCACCTTTGGGACAACCCAATGACACCCAACTCATTTGTCACTCTGGTTTCACCACCTCCTGAGTGACCAGCCCTCCCTAGGGCCATCCAAGTAAGTTTCCATTACAGAAATTAGACCTGTTGCGAAGGGGAGCGGCCGTATCACCTTCCAAGTGGACTCTTGGACCAGAAATGGAGCTCAACGCAAAAAGATAAGATGTCCTTCGTCAATCTCCCATTGATTATGGGATGTCCTTTTCTTTCTTTCTTTCTTTCTTTCTTTCTTTCTTTCTTTCTTTCTTTCTTTCTTTCTTTCTTTCTTTCTTTCTTTCTTTCTTTCTTTCTTTCTTTCTTTCTTTCTTTCTTTCTTTTTTTGAAACTCGGCTTCCCCAGATCCAGTTGGAATGGAAGCAGACCACAGCCTTGCCACCTCCTCCCAAGGAAGCACATAAAAACAAACAAAGAGTTTCTATCCCAGGGCAGCAGCTCTTTTGAATTCTGCTGGACAGTGCAGTGTTGGTCCAGTGTCGGGGGGTTTTGGTTTAATGTGTGGAGGGTGAAGGATGTGTGTTTGTGTTTATTTTCATGCTCATGATGTGCACTGAAGATGGTGCTTGATTTCGTTGTTGTACGAGGTGCAATGGCAATAAAGTAAAGTAAATTGCAAGCCACCATCAAACCACAAAGATTAAAAATAACACAGGAAAGTGACTTTGTTTCAATTGCACCAAAGTTAAGGTTTGGGTGGGCTGATGCGCGACTTTCAGTGAGAAGACGGAAGTTCCTTGTGTCTTGCAAGGTGCTAATTTACTACCGAAATCGAAGGAGGTTAGAGAGAGCCACACTAATCCGAGGGGGGAATGCAACACGCACACTATGGCCAGGAATTGTCTTTTCCAAAATCCATCAAAGATTGTGGATTTGCTCGACTCCAGCTGGGATTAGGACAGGATGCCTCTCTTGATCCGGGGAACATTTCAAAATATCCTTCATGTCCTAGTAGCCTGTTTCCTTCCAGCTCGCTTTCTTTCTTTCTTTCTTTCTTTCTTTCTTTCTTTTTCTTTCTTTCATTTCTTTCCTTTCCTTCCTTTCCTTTCCTTTCTTTCCTTCTTTCCTTCCTTCCTTTCTTTCTTTCATTTCTTTCCTTTCTTTCCTTTCCTTTCCTTTTTCTTTCTTTTCTTTCTTTTCTTTCCTTATTTCCTTCTTTCTTTCTCTTTTCCTTTCTTTCTTTCTCTTACTTTCTTTCTTTCCTTCCTTCCTTCTTTCTTTCCTTCCTTTCTTTCTTCCTTTCTTTCTTTCTTTCTTTCTTTCTTCCTGTCTTTCCTTTCTTTCTTTCCTTTCTTTCTTTCTCTTACTTTCTTTCTTTCCTTCCTTCCTTCTTTCTTTCCTTCCTTTCTTTCTTTCTTTCTTCCTTTCTTTCTTTCTTTCTTTCTTTCTTCCTGTCTTTCCTTTATTTCTTTCCTTTCTTTCCTTCCTTTCTTTCTTTCTTTCTTTTTTTTCCTTCTCTCAAGCCGTCCCTTGCAAGCCTGTTGAAAGAATACTGGTAGTTCTTGACTTAACGACGGCAACAGAGCCCAACATTTTGGTCGCTAAGCGAGACAGTGATTAAGTGGATTGTGCCCCATTTTATGAGCTTGCCTGGCTGCCATCACTAAGTGAATTGCTACCATGGTTCAGTTAGTAACACGGTTGTTAAGTGAATCTGGCTTTTCCATTGACTTGAAGGTCTATAAACATGAGTATATTTCCGAAACTCAAAAGTTTAAGAGAATGATTAACTACAATGAAGATATATTAATATGGATAAGCAAATATTATTGTTATGGGATTATCATTAATCCTATGAATATTATTGTTATTATTACTATTATTATTTTCCAAAATGAACTGTAAACAGACAACACACTCTTCATGGAGATATTGAGTTTTTATGTATACTAAAGAAAAATGTATAAGTAAAATATATTTTAAAAAATAAATAAACATGAGCCCGTTTCCAAGCTTCTGAATTTTGATCACCCGACGGTGGGAACACAGCAACATTCCTAAGTGTGGAAAATGGTCACAAGTCAGTTTTCACTGCCGTTGTAATTTTGAATGGGCACTAAATGAACTGTTGTAAGTCAAGAACAGCTTTCCCATGTTATGGGGACATCTGAATGATACTTCTTCTTCCCTGAGCCTCCTGTTGATCAATCAGTTCATAAGGGGTGTGTGTGTGTGTGTGTGTATTTTTTGTTTTTTACACATGTAAAATTGCTGGTGCCTATTTTCGGTCCTTCAAAAAAGTTTTCTTTTAAAGGAAGAAACACCACGAGATGAAGAGATAATTAAGAAGATACTAGACTGGGCAGAAATGGATAGACGGACATCAGAAATCAAACAGAAAGAAGACACAAGATATTATCAAATAATGGAATCAATTTTATCAGTGGCTGGGAAAAAAAGGGGTGGAGAATAAGAAGGCAATCTGTAATCATTAATCAAACTAAATACTCAGACAACATGAAGTTTATTAAGCACCAAGAAATGTAATTATTAGAAAATTAATAAAACGTATGATTGTGTGTGTGTGTGTGTGTGTGTGTGTATGTATATAGGAAGGTAGGTATGTAGATAGGTAAGTAGGTAGATAGATAGATATCAATCTTACCTGTTTCAAGAGGTCCATTCACAGCGCAGAGATGAACTGTGAAAATGCTTTCCCACCACCAGCTCAAGCTTTCTCTCTTCCTTTCCACCGTGTGTGTGTTGTGTGTGTGTGTGTGTGTGTTTTTATGCCATCTATTCAAATTTAATCCCAATAATGGAAGTCCGCTGGGTCGCGCGCGCTGAGCATTTCAATTAAAGGACTTGTGAATATTTTATACCCAACTGCCACAGAACAGTGGGAGTCAGAAGAGAGAGAAAGAGAGAAAGAGAAGAAAGGAGAGGAAGGAAGGAAGGAAGAGAAGAGAAAGAAGAGAAAGAAAGAAAGAAAGAAAGAAAGAAAGAAAGAAAGAAAGAAGAAAGATAAGAAAAGAAGAAAGAAAGAAAGAAAAGAAAAGAAAAGAAAGAAAGAAAAGGTCCTGTGTTTGGGGTGGGGTGAGCAAAGTAATGGGAATGAGGAAAGAGAATCTTAATTTCAAAAAAAAAAGAAAATTAAAAGAGGAGAGGAAAAAGAGGGAACTGTCCCCCTGTACAAAATAGTAATGCAAGGTATGCAAGGGTTTTAATTCCATGTAAGGGGAAAGAGGCAATTAAGCAAAAATACACTGGTTAGGAAAAGTCACTGCATATTTTAAAGAAAGAATCTATGCTATTAATATCCTCCCCCCCCCCCATCAACATGTTTTAAAAACTGTAATCCATGGAAGCCCAATAGCAAACATAGGAGATAGATCACACACACACACACAACACATATATATGTTATTATTATATTATATATATATATATATATATATTATATATATATATATATTATATATATATTATATATATATCTTTTTGGTTTATCCTACAGAAGCTGATGATTGATGATGGCGGATGAGATTCTGCTGAAACGTTGCTACAACTTTAACAGAACTACAATGACGTGGGATAATACCCGAGGGAAGATAAACAGCACATATATATGTTTTATATATATATATATATATATACCAAATGCCTCTATCGTTCTTTTATTCTTCCTCAGCTGCCTCAGACACGAGTGGTCTTATTATTGGAGAGAATTAATTTAGCTCTCTGATGGATCACTCCCGCTTACTTCCCTAGGAGCAGTTCCTACTGAAATGATCTCTCTTTCTGGAGAAAGGGGGTGTGTGAGCAAGAGACAGAAAAGGCGAGAAAAACGAGCAGTAGAGAGAAAGGATGAAGTGAAAAAGGGGAGAAAAACAATAGGAAAAAGAGACAAAATGGATGGAGAAAAACAATGGAGAGGGAAAAGAAGGAGAAAAGGAGACAGGAAAGCAAGCAAGGAAGCTAAACAAAAGAAATGGAAGGAAAGAATAGCAAGATACATTGAATAAATTCTGAGTGGGTGGGGGGATAGAGAAGCGAGAGATATGAGAACGAGAGAAAGATAGGTTGGTAGATAGATAAAGAGAGGATAAATAGATATGACAGACAGAGATATAGATAGATGATAGATAGATAGATAGATAGATAGATAGATAGATAGATAGATAGATAGATAGATAGATAGANTAGGTAGGTAAATAGATACAGATGATAGAAAGATAGATAGATAGATAGATGGATGGATGGATAGATAGATAGATAGATAGATAGATAGATAGATAGATAGATAGATAGATAGATAGATAGATAGATATAGACAGACAGACAGACAGACAGACAGACAGATAGATAGATAGATAGATAGATAGATAGATAGATATGTAGATAGACAGACAGATAGAGTGAATGAGAGGGAGAGGAGAGAGAGAAAGAGATACAGTAGACAGATGGATTGATGGATGGTCCTTGATGCTCTCTGAGCTTTGTTTTTTGCTTGTAACTTTTCATTACCTGATTAGGTAACAACATCAGCGCCAGCAACTGTGCAGGGTATTTGCTCTCTGTTTATATTCAATAGCTTGCCCTCCCAGTGTTGGTTTAATATGGTTTTCTCCTTGCTAGTTCTAGTGTGTGTACCCATGCACGCAGAGGAATGAATGAACCAGCGAGTGAGTGAGTGAATGAATGAACGAATGGGTTGTTTTACATAACAATGGCAATAAAAGTTACCCATATTTCATTTACTCCTCCACGGGTATTCTGCATCTGTAAGTAACTCATTTATAAGTCACAAGCCACAGTGGGCCTTCAATCCATGAGGTAATTGGAGGCATAAATCTCCCTTTCCAATGTGAAAGGACCAGTTCCTGGTCATGAATAAAGGCTTGGAGAATCTATTTCCCTCCTCCAAGTATTTCTAAGGATTTCTCTTCTGCAATGCAAGAAGTCTCTACAGCTGGTAAATTTCTTCTTTTTCCTCTTTTTTTTTAACATAGAATTTTGTTAAAGACTTTTTCCCCCAAAAGGATAAACACTGTCATTACAGAAATGGCTATATTCAGCATGTACAATTAAAAATAAAAAGTTGTAATGTTATTTATTCTACTGCATTTAAAAGAGTTGGAAGTCCATATTTTTCTTTCTTTTCTCCTTCTTCCCCCTTCGCTTCTCTTTCCTTTTCCCTTCCCCATTCCCCCACCATCTTCATTCCCAACTGCATTTTCTATCCTGATAATGATTTAATATTTTAAAAAAATGAAAAACCAATCTAAGGTTAAAAAGAAAAAAGAAAAGAAAAAGAACAAATTCAAAGAGAAAGTGAAGCAGTCCAGAAAAAGACAAGAAGAAAGGAAAGAAAAAAACAACAGAGGTATCCTTCTTCACAGCTATTATAATCCAATTATTAATTTACCTCTTGTTTTCTGATGACAACATCCCTTCTTTCTGTCGTCTGACTAATCAACCAAACCATAATTTGTGAGTTCAATTTTTTTTAACCTGTTTCACACAAAAAAAGTCTATCAGGGATAGTTGCATTAATAGAGGGATACAATCAAAATCAAATGAGGTACTATGCCACTCTATAAAGCCTTAGAAAACCACACCTATGCATCCAGTTTTGGTCACCACCCTATAGAAAAGATTTTGAGACTCTGGAAAAAAAGTGCAGAGAAGAGCAACCAGGATGATGAGGGGACTGGAGGCTAAAACATATGATGGACGGTTGCAGGAACTGGGCCTGGCTAGTCTAGGGAAGAGAAGGACCAGGGGAGACAGGACAGCAGTGCTCCAATATTTGAGGGGCTGCCACAGGGAAGAGGAAGGGGTCAAGCTATTTTCTAAAGCCCCCAAAGGCCAGACAGGGAATAATGGATGGAAACTGATCCAGGAGAGATTCAACCTGGAAATAAGGAGGAATTTTCTGATCGTGAGAACAATCAACCAATGAACAGAAGTTCCTTCGGAAGTTGTGGGAGCTTCATCCCTAGAAGCTTTCAAGGGGAGACTGGACTGTCATTTGTCAGAAATGGTGTAGGGTCTCCTGCTAGGTTGGGGGGTTGGACTAGATGACCTACAAGGTCCCTTCCAACTCTGTTAATCTGTATGTCATGCCCGTATTTCCTCCACCCTCTGTGGAAAACATCCGTCTAATCTGCTTGTAATGCACAGGACAACTACATGGGGGGTTTCTCCACTTACAACCATTTCTTTAGCGATCATTCAAAGTTTACAAGGGCGCTGAAAATCCTACAGACCCCAAACTATCTTGGGTCCTTGGTTTCTAAGCTCCAAAGCAAAAACCAATGGCACCTGTCCGTCAACAAAAAGCATTTGTGGGTTTTTTTTTGCAGGCTGATCAGTTGGGAGACAAATGATTAATTAAACTGAGCTCGGTGTGCACCAAACTCTCCCTGTGTGGTTAACCTCTATGAGACATAGATAGAAGCGTCAGATTATTTGCAATTTAATAAACAACATTATCCGTCACTACTGCAGGCAAAGGTCATCCTCAGTTGTTTTTTTTCCCCCTCTTGTCATAAACCACCGTGACACAGACCCAGAAGTTGGAGAGGCTTCCAGAATAAGCCATGGTTTTTAAACTTGCAATCCCCCCCCCACAGCTATTAAAACTGCTGCAGGATTAACACCACCCCCAGTGGATTAAGCCAGGAAAACATCTGTTGATTAATCTACCATCCAAAGCGGCTAAAGATTCAAACTAAAGCCCTCCTCCACACAAGGGGAAAACTAAAAAAAAAATAAAAGATTCTTCTGTTTCAGCAACATTCATCAGAGGCAGCATTGAAAACAGTGGGTGCTTCAACCTGTGGCCATCACAGAACACCATCGTGGAGAATAGCTCAGTGGGATGAGATCCTGGTTGAAGGATTTTCCTGGGGAAAATGTTCCATAAATTTAGGGGGGGGGGGGGGGGGGAGGTTCAAATTTGAGTTCAGTCTGTCTTCTGCCAAAGTTCTCAAGATTTATTTTTTTTAAACTCCCCAACTTCCTTCCAGATTCTTGATATCTGCCATCCAAGTGCCAACTCCATCTCATTTCTGAGATTGGATGTTGCCACTAAAGCAGGGGTCTCCAAACTTGGCAGCTTTAAGACTTGTGGACTTCAATTCCCATAATTCCTCCTCCAGTCATGTTAGCTCAGGAATTCTGGGAGTTGAAGTCCACAAGTCTTAAAGCTGCCAAGTTTGAAGACCTTGATCTATTCTATCTATTCCATCTATCTATTCTATCTATCTATCTATCTATCTATCTATCTATCTATCTATCTATCCATTCATTCCCTATCTATCCTATCCTCTCTCTCTCTCTTTCTTTCTATCTATCTATTCTACCTCTCTTTCCCTATCTATCTATCCAGGGATCTCCAAAACTTGGCAGCTTTAAGACTTGTGGACTTCAATTCCCAGAAGTCCTCCTCCAGTCATGTTAGCTCAGGAATTCTGGGACTTGAAGTCCACAAGCAGTGGTGGGATTCAGCCAGTTTGCACCAGTTCACAAGATCCGATTGTTACCTTTCTGAGCAGTTTGATGAACTGGTTGTTGGAAGAAGTCACTGGGGCAGAGAACTGGTTGCTGAAGTATTTGAATCCCGCCACTGTCCACAAGTCTTAAACTTGCCAAGTTTGAAGACCCTTGCCCTAAAGCAAAGCTGCCCTGATTAACCTTGGAAGACACAAGGGTAGCAGAGACTCAACTGTCAAACTGAGCCTACAGAAAGGTATTATACAGAATGGCAGAGTTGGAAGGGACCTGGAGGTCTTCTAGTCCAACCCCCTGCAACCAGAAGACCCCAAACCATTGCAGACAAATGGATCTCCAATCTCTTCTTAAAAACTTTCAAATGTCGGAGCACCCACAACTTCTGCAGCTAAATTGTTCCACTGATTAATCTTTTTTTTTCAATAAAAGTTTTTTATTTTTTTATAAATATAAATAATTCATCTTCCATTGAATGGTGTGTCGTCTGGGTACATATATCGACACCACCAGACTTGAGATTCGAAGGTTAGACAACCTTGAACTACGCCGGCTAAGATTGGACTTAAGTATAGTACATAAAATCATATGTTACGTCTTACCAGTTAATGGATATTTCAGTTTTAACCACAACAACACAGGAGCGCACATCAGATATAAACTTAATGTAAACCACTCCAAACTTAATTGCAGGAAGTACGATTTCAGCAACAGAGTGGTCAATGTCTGCAAATCACTACCTGATTCTGTTGTCACCTGTTCAAACCCCCACTCCTTTATACTCAAACTAACCTCTATTGACCTCACCCCATTCCTAAGAGGTCTGTAAGGGGCCTGCATAAGTGCACAGTCGTGCCTACCGTCCCTGTCCTATTGTCCCCAATTATTAGTTCCTATTTCTTATATTTAAACTTATGTTTATTGTTATTTCTATTGTAAGCTTTTGACAAAATAAACAATAAATTATTATAGTCGACAATAATCAATTTTACTACCATATTCATTACATTGATATTAGTTCTCCATTTTTATCTTGTTATTAATATACATAATATCTTTTAACACTATAACAATAACATGTTTAGATATTCACTTATTAGTATATATAATATATCTATCATTATAACAATCTTCTTCCTTATTTCATTACTCTATTAGATATTTCTAGCTTTCGTGTTTTTTTTCTCTAACCATTGATAAAAGAGTTCCCATATTTTATAATATTCAGATTGCTCCTTGTCTTTAACTGCAAGCATTAATCTATTCATTTCTGCACATTCTAATATTTTCCTGATCACATTTTCATCAGTAGGAATCTCTTCACTTTTCCAGTTTTGAACAAATACAATTCTGGTTGCAGTTAGTATATTAACGTTGATTAACTGTGGAATCGCTTGCCTCCAGAAATTGTGGGTGTGCCAGCGCTGGAGGTTTTTTAAGAAGAGATTGGACAACCATTTATCTGAAGTGGGGTTTCATTTCAAGAGCTGGCCTGGATCAAAGGTGCACGTCCTGACTTTAATGGAAGAAAAGCTGACTCGGTCCATCCTTTTGTCCATCTGATTAACATCAGGAACGGGCTAAATCAGCAATCCAGGTGTTATCACGAGAGGCAGAGGTGAGATACCAAAGGCCAATCTTCTCTTATGCCTGAAAAGCAATTATCCTTCTAATCTTTTTGTTTTGAAGGCGGTTTACAGCAATCCATCTCAACATTTTGAACCAAAATGGTAAATATATACAAGGACGAGACTAAAAATAGCTGTTATCCTTTAACTGATCAGGGTACAGCAGGTAATTGCTGAGGTGAACCAACTACATGTCTGAAGTTCAACTTGCTGTCTAGGTGCTCACAACAGGTAGGTAACTTCAGAATACCTTCTATTTTATCTTTAAATTTGAACTTAATCAGGCAGTTCTGGGAGATACTGTCAAATGGAAGATTCTCTTTTGTAAAGTAGGATCCATGAAGACAAGCTCCATATAAACAACTAGCTTGATACCCATATGAAACTATGTGTTCGGGCTTAGTTTTTGGGGAGGTAAATAAGGGGGGAAAATTGGGCCTCTGCCCACCTGCATCCATCGGTATTCATCTGGCTAGTATCCTGTCAGCGGGTTAGAGTTGAGGGCTGTTTGGAAACTGAAACAGTATTTGCTGTGTGAGCAAGAAGGAGCCTGTGCGTGGCCAAAAGGAACAGATGTGCCAAATTTCAAGCTTGTAGGCTTTACGGTTCTGGAGATTTCGTGATGATGTGTGAATGGTATTTCACTTTCATATATATAGATGACCCACAAGGAGGAAGGACTAGGGAAATTTGGGGTTTGACAGGTGTTCTGCTAATTATTTGAGACTGGAAGTAGACATCACAATCTATGGAACACAAGGTTTCCATCCATAATACCTAGATCAGTTTCAACCACATTTTGAAAACAAGTATATATGGAGCTTCCTTTTTATTTTTTCATCTCAAACTAACATGAACTAACATGGCTGACTCAGAAAAAAGGAAGGATGACTTCTAAATGAGATCCAGACGAGGGGGGAAAAAAAAAACTGCTCCAGAGATGTAGCACCTCAAACATCTTATCTGCCCTTCCACAAAAAAGGCCAATCTTTCTTGAATCTAGGCATTTTGTGGCTAGTGGAGCTAGATGAACCAAAAAAAAAATAGATGTAAAACAAGCTAGCTTTAGACCAGGTTAACAGAGTTGAGAGGGACCTTGTAGGTCATCTAGTCCAACCCTCTGCCCAAGCAGGAGACCCTACACTGTTTCTGACAGTGATGGCAGTTCAGTCTCTTCTTGAAAGCCTCCAGTGATGAAGCTCCCACAACTTCTGGAGGCAACTTCTTGGATTCCATCGGTTGATTGTTCTCATTGTCAGAAAGTTTCTCCTTATTTCCAGGTTGAATCTCTCCTTGTTCAATTTCCATCCATTATTCCTTGTCTGGCCTACGGGAGCTTTAGAAGATAGCTTGACCCCTTCCTCTCTGGGGCAGCCCCTCCCTCAAATATTGGAAGATGCTCTCCTATCTTCCCTGGTCCTTCTCTTCCCTAAACTAGCTAACCCCAGTTCCTGCAACCGTTCCTCATATGTTTTAGTCTCTAGTCCCCCAATCATCCTGGTTGGTTTTCTTTGTACTTTATATTAAATAATAATAATAATAATAATAATAATAATAATAATAATAATAATAATAATAATAATAATAATAAACAACTAGCCATGCCCAGTTCCTGCAACCATTCATTCGTCGTATATTCCATATAACCAGCCAAGAGATTATGTCTTTTTTATACGTCTGTCAGATGCCCTCTCACTCTGCTCCTGGAGAAATGTTGTGTATATTTTATGTGCCTGGCTCAGGAAAAGGAGTTTGTTCATTTGGGTGAGCTTTTTTTTAACTTCTCATCATAAAGCAAATTCAACTTGTCTTCCTTCGATTTTAGTGAGCAAGAGGAAGGATCCCATTTAGTGCTGCTCCAAAGAACCAAAACAAAATATCTTGAGATGGATCTGACTCAAGTGGTATTTCTCTACATAATTCATGGCTCTTAAAGAGAGATGATCCATCAAAGGGACTGCCCACCCTCTACCTCCAGAGGAGTGGAAAGGGTGGAGGGGGTCAGGAATCCAAGCCACACATTTTTTGCATAGTTGTGTTTGTACAGAGGGGAGTTCCTCAAGACACAAAGCTTTGACAGCCCCAGACCTGTTCAGAATGTGGACATGTCCCAGCAAGTTTTACAGGTCTTTTCTAGGCCCCTGGGCTTGGAGGATGTCTGAACAGTGAAGAAGGGCTCTGTTTATTTCCCGTTTGAGGAAAAAGAACATGAGCAGAAGATTTTTAGCTCGCAGCAAAAGCTGTCAAGAAGGGAGACGTGACTGAGGTTTATGAAATCATGTGCAAGGTGAAAAAAATGTGGACAAATAGAAGAACGTTCACCTCTGTGGCTGAATCCAGGGTGCAAATAACCAGGAGCATCTGTTGAGTTCAAAGCCCAAAAGAGATTATTGCTTCCTCGACAATGATCAACACTAAATGGTATTTAGAATGGTAAAGATAAAACATTTGCCAACTAGACCTATACTCGAATACAGCTCATCAGTCTGGAACCCACATTACGTATCAGATATTAACACAGTTGAGAAAGTCCAGAAATATTTTACAAGAAGAGTTCTCCACGCCTCTCCTCGTTGCAGAAGACCTGATGCCAAAGGACTCGAAATTCTAGACCGAGAAAACCTAGAACTATGCCGCCTTCGGTCCGATCTAAGTATAGTGTATAAAATCATACATTGCAATGTCCTACCTGTCAATGAATACTTCAGCTTCAACCATAACAGCACAAGAGCAAACAATAGATACAAACTCAAGGTTAACCGCAACAAACTTGATTGCAGGAAATACGACTTCAGCAACAGAGCGGTCAATGTCTGGAATACTCTACCTGACTCTGTGGTTTCTTCCCCAAACCCCAAAAACTTTAACCTTAGACTGTCTACTATTGACCTCATCCCCTTCCTAAGAGGTCTGTAGGGGGCATGCATAAGTGCACCAATGCGCCTACCATCCCTGTCCTATTGTTTCTTTTATTTTTCTTATATGTATTCATTTCATGTATTCATAACTATGTTGATCCTTCTACCTATTATCTTCTAAGTGATTGACAAAACAAATAAATTTTTAAAAAATATTAAAAAAAATAATTAAATTGGTGCTAGATTAGGGTCAACACAATTCGGGGAGGTGAATTTGGGTCTCTTTATGGTGTATAGACTCTCCAGTTTGGGCAGTGGGTTGGACTGGAGCACCTCTGGGGATCCCTTCCAGCTCTGTTATTCTGTGATTCTTTCTATGATCAGGTGTATCATGTCCAAAAAAAAGTTCAGAATGGTCCAGGAATGGGCAGGGCTAAAAGACCTCCAAGATCTCTTCCAACTATTATTCTATGTTCTTGTGGCCACGCAATGATTCCAAACGTTTAACTGACACGTTTAACTCTACCTTCCAGTTCAGCCCGATATTCTCCTACAGACATCCACCAAAAGAAAACATGATGAAACGGGGAGATCTCCCTCTCTTTATAAATCAGAGTTAAATGATGGTATTCATAGCCACCAAATATGGTGATGTCTATCAATCAAGTTGGTTTTAAGACTAGACAGTTTTGTGGAAATTCAGCTCTTAAGTCCTGCCTAGATGTAGCAAGGAAGTCACGGTGGTTTACGTTCAGACATAATTGGAATACATCTTTGTGAGGTACCAACTTTCAGAAGACAAAAAATATCCATAGTTCAGGGTTGAACTGTGAAATTCCTGGTGCTCTCTGAGGTTGTTTGTTTGTTTGCAGATGTTTCATGACCGGTGAATGCCATGGAACTCAGATGGATAATAAATACCCACCTAGCTGCAGAAAAAACGAGGATTTTTGTCCCTTGCAGCTTTGAATGGGATGGGAGACAAAAAACGGGGAGCAATTCCCACAGGGCGGAGCAATTAATCACCACTGGCATTTTTTTGGGGGGGGGGAAGGCATGTCCCCCAAATGGAAAACACCACCCATCATTACCTTAATTGATCCCCAAAGAGATAGAACGACTATTCCCAGTCACAGAGCTATTAGAGATGCATTTACCTGGCTTGATAAACAGAGAGAGAGAAAGATATCCCTGGAGGGAGGGAGGGAGGAAGGGAGGGAGGGAGGAAAGAAGGAAGGAGGAAGGAAGGAGGGAGGGAGGGAGGGAGATGGGAAGGAAGGAGGGAAGGAAGGAGAGAGAAAGGGAGGAAGGAAAGGGGAGGGAGGGAAGGAGGGAAAGAGGAAGAAAGGAAGGGAGGAAGGAAGGAGAGAGGAGGAAAGGAAAGAGGGCAGTAGGGAGGAAGGAAGGAAGAAAAAAGGGAAGGAGGAAGATAGGAAGGAGGGAGGATGGAAGGAAGGAGGGAGGAAGGAATGAAGGAAGGACGGAGGGAAGGAAGGAGAGAGAAAGGGAGGAAGGAAGGGGGAGGGAGGGAAGGAGGGAAAGAGGAAGAAAGGAAGGGAGGAAGGAAGGAAAGAGGGCAGTAGGGAGGAAGGAAAAAGGGGAAGGAGGAAGATAGGAAGGAGGGAGGATGGAAGGAAGGAGGGAGGAAGGAGGGGAGGAAGGAACGAAGGAAGGAAGGAAGGAGACAGGAAGGGAGGAAGGAGAGGGGAGGAAGGAAGGAAGGAAGGAAAGAAAGAAAGAAGGGACAGGGTGAGATGAATAAAGCCAGGTTTTAGATGATAGGCAATCCTTGGTTTATGACCACAATTCTGTCCCGAGTTTTCAGTGCTAGGGGAAAAGTTGATTTTTGCCCCCATTTTACGAACTTCCTTGCCGCCGTTGTTAAAGTGAATTCCTACAGTTGTGGAGTTAGTAACAACTGCAGTGAAGAGAATTTTGCCCCATTTTACGACCATCCTTGCCGCCGTTAAGGGAATCCCTGCAGTAACCCAGTCGTTAAAGTGAATCTGGTTTTCCTAGATTTTGCTTGTCAGAAGAACGCAAAAGGGGATCTCAAGACTTTGGAACATTGCAATTGTCATAAATGTGAGGGAGTCACCAATTTTTAATCAACTGACAGTGAGGATGCCACATTGGTCATAAGTGTGAGGAACAGTCGCAAGTCGCTTTTCTCAGTGCTGCTGTGACTTCGGTCACTAAACAAACGGTTGTAAGTTGAGACTCCTGGTAATTCATCAAGGAAATTATCGGAAGCCTCTCCTTCCTGCTTTCTTTCTTTTCGTTTTCTCTTCCCATTCCCTAAAAACAGACTCATAATAAAATGGTTGGAATTCTGGAAGGATCAACATAAATGAACACACAGACACACACACGCAGCTCCGAGGAGGAGAAACATGGACGAAATCTGGATTATCTCTTGCCAAACCCCGGCCCTTCGGGGAAATTCAGATGACATCTGTGGGGGTTGTGGGATCCATTACCTGTAACTCTATGCCGAAAGCTCGCAAGCATTTCTGCTCGCACCTCCACGTTTTTCCCCCCTGGGATTGGGTAGCGTTCCAGATTTCCAGCCATCCTGCACAGACCCCAGGAGGATCTTGTCAGCCAGCAAAATCTGATTTTGGACTGCGGTCAGACAGCCCACCCCCCCCCAAAAAAATAATAATATATATAGCAGCTGTCATTAATCAGGGAAGAGCAGCAGGAGGGGAAAATCCTACTGGTTGTGCCTCCATGTGAGCAGAAAGAAGGAGGAGGAAAAGAAGAGGAGGAAGAAGAAGAAGAAGAAGAAGAAGAAGAAGAAGAAGAAGAAGAAGAAGAAGAAGAAGAAGAAGAGGAGGAGGAGGTAGTAATAGTAGTAATACTAATAGTAGTAGAAGTAATAGAAGTCGTTGTCTAGATAGTGGATGTGGCAGAAAGAACTGGAAAAGATAACAAAATACAAAGACCTACAAATAGAAATAGAACAACTATGGCAAAGCAAGCAAGGGTACTACCAATAGTAATAGGCGCCTTGGGTGCAGTCCCAAAACAACTGGAGCACCATCACTGGCATTGACACATTTGCCATCAGTCAATTTCAGAAGGCAGCTTTACGTGGAACAGCTTCTCCATCCTGCGGAGATCTCTGTAACACCATCAAACACTCAGATTTGCCTATCCCAGGTCTCTTGGGGAAGGACTTGATAGGTAGACAAAAATGCCAAACCTAGTCTGAACATCTGTCTGACTGTGCGATGAATAACAATAACCATTATAAGAACAAAAGCAAAAACGATATTAAAAATAACCGGCTGCAAATCCCGATTTAGGTTGGAGAGGGTAGAAATATGTTTTTGATAAATATTTTTAGGGAATCAGGGTCAGCTGGGTTTGAGATGAAGGGGACAGGTGTTCTACTCCCCAGAAGGATTCGGTCTCAGTTATACGGAATGCAGAATGTTATGGATTTGGAAGGGACCTTAGAGGTCATCTAGTCCAGCCCCCTGCATAAGCCGAGGACCCTATCTCATTGCAGACAAGTAGCTGTCAGTTTCTTCTTAAAAGCCTCCAGTTAGGCTGGCTCAATCCATCATCAGCGCCAATGCAGATGTAGCACTGAGCAGAGATGGAAAATATCATTGCTGAATTGAATGCAAGCTAGTGTAAAAGTTTGAGAGCCAGTTGGCTCCCGTGGTTAAGGCACCAGGCTAGAAACCAGGAGATGGTGAATTGTAGTCCCATCTTGGTCATGAAAACTGGCTAGATGACTTTGGGACAATCACCAGGAGACAGTGAATTCTCATCCTACCTTAAGCACATAAACTAACTGGGTGACTTTTGGCAAATCACTTGGAGACAGTGAATTCTAATCCCTTCTTAAGCAAGAACTGGGTGACTTTGGGCCAGCCTCTCTCTCTCTCAGCCCAAATCCACCTCGCAGGGCTGTTGTGGGGAAAATGGGAGGAGGAAGAAATATTAGGCTTGTTCACTGCCTTGAGTTATTTATAAAAAATAAGGCAGGATTTTTTTGTAAAATCAAAGAAAAGATCATCTTTCTGAGGGACGGAAGGTGGGAAGAGGGATGGATCAGCTGCAAGAACTGCTGAAAAAAAAATAGACTGGAGAGGGAAATGATTTTAAGAGAGGTTTCCTGTTTTCCAGGAACCCATAAAAGCCTGCAGTTATTGATAAGTAAAGCACATTTGATCTGCAGTGCAACAGCCATCAGCCAGGGAAACAGTGTGTGTGTTTAATTTTGATTGAGGAGTGGAGAGCCCACCCGGTTGTTCTCCCATCCCTGTATCTGCAATGGGCAAAATTTATCGATCGGCTGATTTTTTTTAAAAAATAAATGTTTTATTTTATTTTAATACAAACAATCCATCTTCCATTAAACGGTGTGTCGCCTGGGTATAAAAGTCTTGTGCAATAACAATTAAAATTTGCAGCCGTGTTCATGATTTGTTTACTCTTAATACTAATATATATAATATATCTAATCCTTGTCTAAACTGATTTAATTCTATTAATATATTTTGGAAAAGACCTGAATTTATCTCACAGAACCTCCCAAGGTTTTGATAAGAATTTACAGCTTCCCATGTCTGCCTCTGTCTTTTGCAAACGTTCAGCCTCGAGTGACATCTACTGGACTCTGGCTTCATCTGTGAGTTTTGCACCAAAGTACCAGGAAGAAAATCAGAAAGAGTTTTTTTTTAATAATGGAATGGAATGGAATAGCATAGCATAGCATAGAATATAGGAATAGAATAGAATAGAATAGAACAGAATAGAATATAGGACAGAATAGAATATAGGAATAGAATAGAATAGAATAGAATAGAATAGAATAGAATAGAATAGAATAGAACAGAACAGAACAGAACAGAATAGAACATAGGACAGAACAGAATATAGGAATAGAATAGAATAGAATACAGAATAGAATAGAATAGAATATAGAATAGAAATAGAAATAAAATTAAAATAGAATGGAATAGAGTAGAATAGAATAGAATAGCTTTGGCCAAATGTGATTGGACACACAAGGAATTTGTCTTGGTGCAAATACTCTCAGTGGACATAAAAGATATATTAGTCAAGAGTCAAGAATCAAAAGGTCCAACACTTAATAATAGTCATAGGGTACAATAAGCAATCAAATCATACTAGGAAACAGTCAATATAAATCGTAAGGATACAAGCGACAAAGTTACAGTCCTACAATCATAATTGGGAGGAGATGGGTGATAAGGAGTGATGAGAAGATTAACAGTAATAGTCGTGTACACTTTGTAAATAGTTGAACAGTGTTGAGGAAATTATTTGTTTAGCAGAGTGATGGTTATCGGGGAAAAACTCCCCTTGTGTCCAGTTGTTCTGGTGTGCGGGGCTCTAGAGCGTCGTTTTGAGGGAAGGAGTTGAAACAGTTTATGCCTGGGATGTGAGGGGTCTGTAGATGTTACACAGCCCCCTTTTTGACTCCTGTTTTAGATTTTTTTAAAAAATCTTGCCTTCATTTCTTAATTTTATTTTTATAAATTACTCAAGGTGGTGAACAGACCTAACACAATTTGTTGTTTTTTTTCAAAGCACCAGAAGGCAGGACACAAAACCATGAATAGAAATTAATCCAGGAGAGAAGCAACCTGGATGGAATTAAGGAGAAACTTCCTTAACGGAGAGGACAATGAAGCAGTGGGAACAGCTTGACACCAGAAGTGGTGGGGGCTCCAACACTGGAGGTTTTTAAGACGAGATTGGGCAACCATTTGTCCGAAATGGTACTATAGGGCTTCCTGCTTGGGCAGGGGGTTGGACTAGAAGACCTCCAAGGTCCCTTCCAGCTGTATTCTGATTGATAATAGACAGAGGAATTCAACTATTTCTGAATCAAAGCAGGGAGTATGTTTACAAAACCAGCAAGTTCATTTAACCTAGCTTTGGGAGAGTTTTTCCCCCCCTGCCAGCTTCACCCCACTATGAGGTTTGTGGGGGCACGCGCACACACACACAGCATGCTTTTCTCTCTTCTTCAGGAAAACTATTTACATGGATGTTTGGCTCACTTCTCTAAGCGTGACTCATGCAACTCTGGGCAAACACCAATGGAGAAAAATAAACAATGCCTTTTGCAATCCAAATAGATTTGACCTAGATGGATGGGGCCGCTTTTCCACCTAATTTGCTGGCCCAATGGGAGGAGTCAATGCCCCTCAACCTTGGCCACTTGAAGGTGGGTGGAACTTCATCTTCCTCAGGCTGGCAGGGGGGATTCTGGGAGTTGGAAGTCCACCCATCTTAGAAGCGCTCAAGGTTGAGAAGAGCTGCTCTTCCGCAGAGAGAGTCCCAACTCATCAAAAGGGTGTTGCAAGCTGGCATCCCTGTTCAGGCAATCAATTTAACAATGGAAATGCTGGTCTCGGTTGTCGTAAGACAAGGACTGCGTGCCATAGCTATGTTGTGCTTCTAGGAAGGAACTGAGGATGCCTGATTCGCCATTAAGACAGAGTTTACCAGCCATTGGCCTTGCAGACACTGGAACTATGGCTTCCAGTATGCTTTATCTATTGAATTTCCTGCCTAAGCAGGGGGTTGGACTAGAAGACCTTCAAGGTCCCTTCCAACTCTTCTCTTCTTTACTCCTATTCTATTCTATTATCTATTCTATTCTATTTTATTCTCCATTCTATCCTATTCTTCTAATCTATCCTATTCTATTTTCTATTCTATTCTATTCAATCGGAATAGAGCTGGAGGTCAGTCAGAGGTCTTCTAGTCTAACCTCCTGCTCAAGCAGGAAACCTTGTACCATTTGAGACAAGTGACCCCCCAATCTCTACTTTAAAAACCTCCAGTGATGAAGCACCTACAACTTCTGGAGACAAATCGTTCCACCGGTTAATTGTTCTCCCCATCAGGAAATGTCTCCTTTTAGTTCTAAGTTGCTTCTCTCCTTGATTAGTTTCCATCTGTTGCTTCTTGTCCTGCCCTTCAGGGGCTTTGGAGACTAATTTCACACACACACACACACACACACACCGGCCTCTTCTTTGGGGGCAGCCTCTCACTTGATGCCCAGTGGAGCATCCAGATTCCGCCTTCCGCTTCTCCTGAAGTTGGCATCCATATTTATCAACAGCCATGACTGCAGCAGGCAGCTGACGATTATCCTTCACTCATCTTGGCACACGCCAAGCCAAGGAGGGGTGGGTGGGAAGCGCCCCCTCCCCCTCCTGCGCCAAACACAACATGCAATGCCAACGAAGCTTTCGGCTGCCCATTTCCCCCTCTCCTCCCCAACACGCATTTATGATCTCTCTCCAGAGACCCCTTTGAATGCTAGGATGGATCGTTAAGTCAAAGCGAGATGTGCCAGGCCAAGCAACCTCCACAGATCCTCGTCAGGAGGCAGAGAGGGAGGGAAATATCTTTATTTTGCCTCCGAGAGTCATTTAACTTCTGGTATTTGCATTCCGTGTGTGTGTGTGTGTGTGTGTGTGATGTGCATTAACAAACAAACAAATGGCATCCATTGCCTTGTCACCTACCGATCCAACATTGGAAATCTTTGGGGCGGGGGGGGAGGGGGGGAGGGAAGGAATGAGAANTTGGGGGGGGGGGGGGGGGGGGGAGGGAAGGAATGAGAATCGACTCCCATTTTAGGATCTACTCTTTGGAGGCTCGAGTCAGCCTTCATTTAAATCTCAGGTTCTAAGATCTCCTGATTACCTTTGGAAAACAGATTTTGCCCCCCCCTCCCCCCCCATACACAAACCCAGGTTCCAAGGAAATTTGAATTTTGGCCACATTCTGTAAGGGGCGTGCATAAGTGCACTACCGTGCCTACCGTCCCTGTCCTCATGTCCCTTTTTATTCATACTCATTTCATGTAATCATAATAATGTTCTAGTTATATCTGTAATCTAATACATGCTTGACAAATAAGCATTATTATTATTGTTGTTGTTGTTGTTATTATTATTATTTTGGCCCCCTTGTTCCTGAAGTGGGAAAGCCACTTAGAAAAAGAGAGGAAAAAAAAAAGGGGGAAGGCTTTCAAAAAAACAAAGCAAATGAGACTGTATTGCCCCAATCAAATATCTTAGGAAGGAAACTCAATAACTTCCCTCCAGAGCCATCGGCGGTCTTAAGGAGCATCTAACCCAGCTGGATGTTACAAATCCCTCCACTAAATAAATTATTTGATAGCTGTGTGCTGCAGCTTCTCAAGGCTGCTTTTGCTGACGGCAACTGCTTTGTAGCTGCACATTAAAGGCATTGAGAACTCCACATTCCTATTCCTATTCCCCTCATTCAACAAGCCATTTCATCCAGGGGTTCCATGGGGAAAAGGCTGCAAACACTATCTTCCACCACTCACTATCAAGAGACCCCCAAAGTTGCAGCTGATATATTTGGTTGCACTCCTGCAACTCAATTGCACGAGCAACGGAAAATACATCCTAGGTATTTGCTCCTGGCCCGGTTTAATTTAAAGCATTTGTGGTGGAAAAACATAATAATAATCATCAAGATTGGAATTCTGACCAAAAGACCAACTCTATGAAATCCTGAATAAAAGACCAACTAACTCTATGGAATCTTGACCATAAAATCAACACTATGGAATCATAAATCACATGTCGGACTCAAATACATATTCTTCTTTACAAAGAAGAATTTACAATTTACAATTCTTTACAAGCAAGCAATTTTACACCCAGACCTGTTTTATTTACATATTTCAACAATACAAGCCATATTTTGTAGTTTGCACCCAATTTCTTACCGTTAAAACAGGTGGAACGAAAACATGTCCAGGTTTGCAGCTGGACATGAAGCAGCCTTGCTGAGTGAGCTCAGGTAGAAATGGCTGTTTAAAGGTGCCCCTTCCAAGAGGGGAAATATAGATGTTGCACCAAGAGAAACAATGGATTCTTCTCTGTTCTTACAACAAAACCAGATTAAACATCTTATGACACCTGCTTTCCCCAGGTGCTCTGCATTTGCACTTCTCTGCAGTCACAGCTGCTTTCAATGTTTATTACCCAAGTTAAAATTAAACTTAGTGATTTTAAGATTGGATGAGAAGGAAAAAATGAAGGGTGGGTAGATTTTACCCTGGGAAATGCCTTTTTTGTTTGTTAGGACACATTCACTTCTCCTGGTTCGCTGCAGTCTCTTTCCTTTGTGAACACTATCAAAATCTGTATCAGGTGTGGACTTCCCTTTCCAAGTAAGGAGAAGTGAGAAGACAAGAGAATGACTTCTCTGCTGCCTAGTGCTAGCCTGCAGAAAATTAGATAGGTTAATTTGATTATACATAAAAGGTTGGCTGGGGAATTCTGGGAGTTGAAGTCCACAGTCTTAAAGTGGCCAAGGTTGGACACTCCTGAACTAGATAAGTGTGGGGGGGAGACAACACAAATCCAGTTAAGTTTGAACTTTGATAACTAAACTAAAACTTGTCCAGTCCTGCTACTGTCCCAAATTTCCTGATGCAATTCTCATCCAACTGTTGATTGGGAGGAGGAGAAAGAGGAGAGGAAGGGGAAGGGGAAGGGGAAGGGGAAAGGGAAGAAGGAGAAGGAGAAGGAGGAGAAGGAGGAGAAGGAGGAGAAGGAGAAGGAGAAGGAGAAGAAGAAGAAGGAGGAGAAGAAGAAGAAGAAGAAGAAGAAGAAGGAGGTTGTTTTTGTTTTGAATTGCTAATTCTCCTCCCCAGCACAAAAAGGCTCAATTAGCCAGTTTCCCGCATTGTTTTTTCTCATAAAACAAACTGTATTTGTGAACCAATTTGCCCCCCCCATACACAAGAGACCCCTAAATACTTGGCTGTCTTTGCTGCCGTTTGAGGTTAATTTGATAACAGTCGCTTAATGGGAAATCATCTCTTCCTTAGACAGGTTGTTTTTCCTCCCCTCCACTTCCTTTTATCTGTGCTGTGAAAATCACATTATTTTTCCCCCTTGTAGCAATAAACGCGTAGCTTCTTTCATGAAATGTTCTTTTCCAACCCTCCTCAAAATAATTTGTTCTGCAGACGGCAAAGAAGGAACTTTTTCAATCACTGTCTCTTTGTCTTTCTTAGTGTAGAACAAAAGGAAATATTAGATAAAGAATGTAAAGGCATGAGTATAGGGAATAGCAGTAGTCCTTAAGCACAAATACATCTACTTCAAGATTTTTTGTCTGAAAGAAAAACATAATATTCAGACTTTTACTGTTTAATTCCATTCATGTCTCTTCAGAAGGAAGTCTCCTAATTAATCTCTTAATAGGGTTATGCCAGTGTAGCCAATTGGAGCATGCCAAACCATGGTTGGTTTGTTCCTTGTTTATTGAATAAATCTACACATGACTAAATCAACCGTACCTTGGTACCTGCTTCAAATCCAGTTCAGGAAATGTCAACAAATTTTATTTTGCACTGTCCTTGCTTTAATTTTGGTCTTGGTTCATCTTGAAATGCGACACAAGTTGGCTTTAATTAAAACTTAAGATGTGAAATCATCCCAGGACTGTAAGCTGGGACAGAGTGTCAAAAGCAGCTCTTAGAAGAGCTTATATATCCATACTGTGGCGGATAAATTTCCAGAACTCTATCTATCAAGTTAATTAGGAATTGAACCCAACTCAAAAGAAGTTCTCTCTTTAGAACAGCAAATCCCAAATTGCTAAGCTCAAAGATTCCTGGCACGCCATTAATTCGAGACTCCCATCTGTTTACTGCCCTGGGATTTGAGTCTTAACGCTCAGAGTGAGTGCCAGTTTTAGCATGGCAGATAGAGAGAGATACCTATTCCTTTTATGTTGACTCAATAATTCTCTGAAGTATACAGAATATAGAATAAAAGAGTTGCTTGGAGTTCCTAGTATCAACTCCTTATTCTAGCAGGAGGCCCTATGCCATTTCAGTCAAATGGCTGTCCAATCTCTTCTTGAAAGCCTCCAGTGATGCAGCATCCACAACTTCTGGAAACAAGTTGTTCCACCGTTTAATTGATCTGGGGTTATCGACTAAAAGTATAACAACATAGGTGTTCTGACCCAAACCTTGTTCCAAGGAAGCAAACACCAAACAGAGGTAACATCAAAACCTTTTAATGATTCTCAAAGAACTCCGTTCCTTCACGGTTAAAAGGCTGTTTCAAACTCATTGTCTCTGATAAGAACGAGCTTTGCCAAGGTGGTTCAAGGTTGCTAAGAACGTTAGATAAAGTTGCCAAGAAATAGTTCAAACACAAAGAGTCTTCAAACACAAACTAACAGAGTCTGAACACCCACAAGGCTTGAGTGCAAAAACTTCTTTGCTTCCTGCAAAGAACTCTGTTTTCTCGGCTGGCTTTTATCCCTTAAGGGAGGGGCCATCATCTTGCACCCTTATTCCCAAGTCACCCATGCTCCAAAGGCAGCATCCCACTCCCTGATAGTCCTGGCCCCACCCTTGCATCACACGCAGGCCCCTCATCTGAGTCCTCGCTCTCCAAGGCCTCAGCCATCTGCACTTGCTGCCGGTGAGCCACAACAATTGGAAGGGACCTTGAAGGTCTTCTAGTCCAACTCCCTGTCAAGCAGGAAATTCTATACCATTTCACTCAAATGGCTGTCCAATCTCTTCTTGAAAGCCTCCAGTGATGGAGCCCCCACAAATTCTGAAAGCAAGCCGTTCCACGTGCTGGTCGATGGTCCCTGCATATAGTTTCCAACCCCACATAAAATGGTACGACTTAGGAAAAACCCTTCCACTGCATTCCACGTCTTGTGCAAACAAACCCCACACTCTCTCCTTTAAGCATTAGAAGTAAAAATAGAGGGAGATAAAGAGCAACCAACCTAGTTCTTTTATGCTTTTTAATAAGAATTCTCCTTCCATCAAATATCACGTTTTTGAACGGTCAGCACGCCGACTAGAGAAGCATTTCTCTTTTATTTTTTTGTTTCCTTTAATGCTTTCAGACAGCCGTTTTTCAAAGTTTTCACAAGAGGGAAGAAAAATCTTTATCTTGCATCTTCGGAGGGAAGCGTTGACTTCAAAGCATTATGGGGAGGAGAATTCACAAATACATACAGAAAACTCAAATCCTGGGCCCCAGTCCCTTCAGTACCACATTATTTAATTATCAAACAGCTAATTAGCAATGCTTAATTTAACATTCTCTGTATGTGTGGGAAGAAACTATCCTTATGGAAGAGAGCTATTTTAAGGAAAAGGAGACCGGCTTAAAATAAATAACTTAGAAAGTGACGGCTGAGCATCTTGCCTCAATATGAACAGAAAAAAGCCACACTTGAATCTTTTTTTTTTTTTAATGTATATTTAAAACTAAATTTGTCTACCTTCTGATCTAATCCTCATGTATGTCCACTGAGCTTCATCTGACTTTGGGGGAAACAAATGTCAGTCTGTTGTGGGCTTTTTTTTTTTGCAGGACAAGAAGCAGGACTGTAAATAACAAATTCTCAATTGTTCCAAAGATGGGAATTCTGCTGTCTTGGTTCCCGAAGCTCTTGGTTTCTGGAGCTTGGAGAATGTGATGGAGGGCTGAGGTTGCTCATCTTCTGGTAGACCGGTGGCCACGGGCTATCACAGCCTACAGGCTACAGCAGAGTGGCATCTGCCACTGGAAACCAGTAGATGCTTCCTTGTTCCAACAGATGCTTGCAGGGACCTTGGATCGCACAGTGCTTAACTGTTCCAGATTCTTGACTCAGGGACCTGAACATCATGACTCCTGGAATAGAGGAGCCTCTCTAATCAGGAGTCTAACTAGTTGAAGAATTGAGACTGACAGTCGTAAGAATTACAGAATAACAGAGTTGGAAGGGACCTTGGAGGTCTTCTAGTCCAACCCCCTGCTTAGGCAGGAAATCCTAGACCACTTCAGACAAATGGTTATCTGATCTCTTCTTTAAAAACTTCCAGTGTTGGAGCATTTACAACTNCACTGTTTCTTGTTCTACCCTCAGGTGCTTTGGATAATACCTTGACTCCCTCTTCTTTGGGGCAGCCCCTGAAATATTGGAACACTGGTATCCTGTCACCTCTCGTCCTTCTTTTAAGCGAACTTTACATAGCCAGTTCCAGGAACCATTCTTTGTATGTTTTAGCCTCCTGTCCCCTAATCATCTAATCAAGGTTGTTGGGAGCTGGATGGAGAGGAACAGGCACAAAATTAAGATGAGCCAAACAGGGGGTGGTCAGTGCTTGAAGCTCCTGATTCACACATATTAGCCCTCTTTTATCCTGTGTGGAATTGCTGTGTCACACGAGGAANAGAGGTGGTATTTGCCGGTTCTCCGAACTACTCAAAATTTCCACTACCGGTTCTCCAGAACTGGTCAGAACCTGCTGAAGGCCACCTCTGGCTTGACTCCCTCTTCTTTGGAGCAGCCCCTGAGATACCCTGCTATTAGGTCACTCTTAGTCCTTATTTCCTTTAAACTACCCATGGTTTCTGCAGCTGTTCTTATCTATTCCCTCCCTTCCTCCACCATGGGAAGCCATGGTGGTCATGAACAGCCACCATATTCAGTGGGTCCTAAACAGCCATCCCCTATTAGTAGTTCCTCCTCTGTAAACCAGACAACTCGACTTTTTGCAACCATCCAAATCACCGGCAACTCCTGGCTGCAAATTCCACCACTTCTCTTGATGTTCTGGGGGGAGAGGAGAGAGAAGCCTACAGGCTCAGACAAGACTAAAAGGCAGCTTGAAGGGTCTTCCAATCCTTGGGGCAGGTTTACCCTTCCCCCTTGTTTTTTTTTTTTTGCCACCCCACCCCATAAAAGTGACCCAGTTTGTGACCCAGGCCCATGAAGATAATGAGCCAGGCATGAGCAAGAAAACAAGTGTAGGCTCGCTGCTTTCAGTGCCTCTCGTTTTCAGATCCAGATCGCTGCCACCACTAACACACACACACACCCCCAAAAAAAGAGCAAGGAAAGGCTGGCATCTTGTCTCTGACTCTGCCTGGCATCCTGTTCCTTCCTCAGCACTCTCGGAGCATATGGCAGCGTGCTTTACAATTCTCACCCCATTGATCGGAGACCATTTGGGGCAGGGGTGTGTGCGCTTGTGTTTCCTTTTCCCAGAATCAATGTCGCTGCATAAAAATCGTAATTAACACCGATGCCAAAATGGCACTTAGAGAAAATAAGCGGGTTATTAACATCTGCTGAAGCCTGCCTGGAGAGGGGACGCCCCCCCAGCTCTTCTTCCCCCATCTCCCCCGAAAGCTCTCTTGCATAATGATGGCTTGTGACGGCTTGCGACAGAGCCAGAGCGCAGCAAAAGGCTGGGGCAGGGAAGGGAGGGAGGGCAGGGGAAGGGATGTCTCTTTGCCTCCTTACGATTGTGCCGGCTGATGGTTTCTGGGCAAACAAACCCCAAGCACATGGATTCGTTTAACGGCTGCAGCATTGGCTTAACGACTGTGGCCCAAAGAAGCCATAAACTCTGGTCCCATCATGGGATGAGCTGCTTTATGACCGGCTTATCATTAATGGAGGCCTACCTGTGAAGGAAAAACAGCGATTCTTGCCAAATTAGGACCGCAGCCAATAGGAAGCTAAGGTTGACCTCTGGGCTTCCTCCAGAAAAGAGGGGGGGAAAAAGAGGCCTATTTTGGCCACACTGGCACCGGTGCCTTTGTGTGTGTGTGTGTGACACACACACACACACACACGTACACTATTACGGATACTCAAGCTGGCTGGTGATTCCGGGCCTGGAGCATCCTGAGCAAGTCGTGAGGGGTTGAAGACAACAAACAAAAAAGAAAAAAGAAAGGAAAAAAGCAACCTGCCTTCCCAAAAATGCTTTCTCCAGCCTGCCTGAGTGACAAACAGACCCCAGGACAAAGTTACAGGTCCAGCAGTTACAGGTGGAGCCCAGACCCTCTAAGGCAGGGGTGGGCCACAATGGCCCCTTTACAACCTGTGGACTTCAGCTCCCAGAATTCCTGTCCCGGCCATGCCCAGGAATTGTCGTGATTATGCCGTCTCAGGAATTCTGGGAGTTGAAGTCCACAAGTTGTAAAGGGGCCATAATTGCCCACCTCTGCTCGAAGGGGAACCCCTCCAAACGAAAATTCCTCTAAAACAGAGGCTTCCAACCTTGGCCCCTTTAAGACTTGTGGACTTCAACTCTCAGAATTCCACCTGGCTGGGGAATTCTGGGAGCTGAAGTCCATAGGTCTTAAAGGGGCCAAGGTTGGACATCCCTTGCTTTAAAACCTAGAAAAGTGAGACCGGAAGGGCTTCCTTGAAGGGAAGCAGCTGGCTCAACGTTAGCCCTGTGGTCACCACGGACGCTTAGCCTGTCCCTCAGAGGGACAGTGGACACCAGGGAGCATTTTGTCAAGGACTAGAAATGAAAGGCTCAATCCAAGACAGTACAATCTCTCTTCAAAAGGATGTCGGATTTCAGGGGTGAGAAAAGGTGAGGGGATGGACTCAGTCTTCACAAAGGGGATTTTTATTTGTCTATTCAGTCGCCTGAAAGTCATCTGAAGCAGGGCTCTCCAACCTTGGCAAGTTTAAGACTTGTGGACTTCAACTCCCAGAACTCCCAAAAGTCTGGGAGATGAAGTCCACACAAGTCTTAAAGTTGCCAAGGTTGGAAACCCCTGACCTAGTGGAGGCCTGAAGAAGACATGCTGGCTAGGTTCCACCACCTTCTCCTGCAACCTAACTCTCTAGCTCAAGGGCCCCCAAACTTGGCAAAGTTTAAGACTTGTGGGCCTCAATTCCCAGAATTCCTGAGCTAACATGACTGGAAGAGGAATTCTGGGAGTTGAAGTCAACAAGTCTTAAAGTTGCCATGGTTGGAAACCCCTAATCTAGTGGAGGCCTGAAGAAGACATGCTGGCTAGGTTCCACCACCTTCTCCTGCAACCTAACTCTCTACCTCAAGGGACTTCAAACTTGGCGAGTAATTCTGAACACCCGAAGTTGAGGGTCTTAAGGACTCGATTGTACTGTCCTCCTTCTTAAGACCCTCAACTTCAGGATAAGTCTTAAACTCGCCAAGTTTGAAGGCCCCGGAGCAAGCTGAACCCCTCACAAGATGGGAGGGTTTCCACCCTGCGAGATTACATTCTTGATTTTTAGAAGCACAGTTGCTCCTGCTGAGCAGGATTTAGTCAAGAGAAATGTTGCTCCTGCTAAAAATAAACTTTTTTAAAAAAAGAAGAAACGTGCAATGTTCGGAAGGGATTAAGAGCAATCTAAGCCATCCCTTCTGTGCATTTAATGTTGATGGGAAGGCTTCTTGCCTCTCGCCACTTAACAGCGCTTTTAAATCTCTTTCTGACTTTCAGGGTTGTTTTTTTTCAGGAAAGAGGAAGGGACTCTGGATATCTAAGAAAGCTGAAGGAAGGGCACATTTGTCAGGTTTGCAAAAAGCAATTTTGCCACTGGAGTTAAAGCAATGGCTAAAAATGCCAAATCCATCTGGATCCCCCACAGGTTCAAGGTGGTTTGTCTTTTGCAATCATTTTTGGAAGTGCCTTACAAGTGTGAAGGAAAGCGTAACCCTGGAGCAGAAGAGCCACGTTTTTCAACTCTGGGCAAGTGTGAGAAGTGTGAACTTCCTCTCCATGCTGGCTGCTGGTGGTCGGGGGGGGGGGGGNGGGGGGGGGGGGGGGGGAACTCTGGGAATTGAAGTCCACAAGCAGCCCAGGTTGTGAGAAAAACCCTGAAGAATGAAGAGAGAAAAATCAGGTTGCTTCCGCAAACCAGGGACCGATGCAACTCGGAAGGAGGAGGAGCAGCACATTCTTTCAAGCTGAAATTCTTCTTACCTTCAATCCCACCTCAAGTTCAAACAAGAATTCAGACATTAAATAGCAAGGGAGGGAACACTAAATGGTGAGGTCCCATTTCTAGCTGCCGCCCGTTCCCACCTTCTGCAGAAACAAGGGAGGACTAGAATTTAATAATAATAATAATAATAATAATAATAATAATAATAATAATAATAATAGTAATAATAATGNGACTAGAATTTAATAATAATAATAATAATAATAATAATAATAATAATAATAATAATAATAATAATAATAATAATAGTAATAATAATGGTTACAATTTTTTCTCCAAGGGCAAATTTTGCCCAAGCGGGATCCTTGGAGCAGCGTCGAGAACCGAACAGCGTTCCCACAATGGCCGCGAGGCTCCAAAAGCAGCGACTCTCGACTGAGGAGGACGAGAAAAGCGACCGGCTTCCAGGTCCATAATCCAGGCTGTGCTTCGCCCGTCACCACCACAAATTCGGCGGCTCCTCGGCCACTCGGCTTTTGAACAAGGTGATCTCGTCCAGGTGCATCATGGGGACGTCCCGGATGACCTCGGTGAGGTCTTCGTGCAGAAGAGGGAACACCACCACATTGAGGGCCGGGCGCTCCGCCTGGAAACTAACTCAGAAACACAAGAAGGGGTTAAGGTCAGAGGGGGGGGTGTCAGAGGGGGGCTAATGTGGGCGGGTATGGTTGCAAACTCAGGTTGCTCCAGTTTTCCCCATACAGGGGATCCTCAACTTACACCCACAATGGGTAACCAGCGTTTTCCGCTGCTAAGTGAGCTGCGGAAGTTTTTTGCAACCATTCCACGCCACGGTTGGTAAGTGAAGCGCTGCAGTTGTTAAGCGAATCTGGCTTTGCTCGTTGCAAGCAGGCTGGGAAAGCCACAATGGGCAATCACATGACACCCCCCCAGAAACAACTGTGGCAAATACATTGATTTATTGAACGATATGAAGAGCCGAGGTGGCGCAGTGGTTGGAGTGCAGTACTGCAGGCTACTTCTGCTGACTGCCGGCTGCCGGCTGCCTGCAAGTTGGCAGTTTGAATCCCACCAGGCTCCGTCCTTCCCAGGTGAGTAAAATGAGGACCCAGACTGTTGGGGGAAAAGAGGCTGACTCTGTAAACCGCTTGGAGTGGGCTGTGAAGCATTGTGAAGCAGTATATAAGTCTGCTATTGCGAAGGAAGGAAGGAAGGAAGGAAGGAAGGAAGGAAGGAAGGAAGGAAGGAAGGAAGGAAGGAAGGAAGGAAACCAANATATAAGTCTGCTATTGCGAAGGAAGGAAGGAAGGAAGGAAGGAAGGAAGGAAGGAAGGAAGGAAGGAAGGAAGGAAGGAAGGAAGGAAACCAACCAACCATATAGTGGTGCATTTGTTACAATGCAGTGTTGCAGGCTCTGCCCACTGCTTGAAGTTCGATCCTGACCGGCTCAAAGTTGACTCAGCCTTCCGTCCTTCCGAGGTGGGTGAAATGAGGACTACGATCACTGGGGGCAAGAGGTTGACTCTATAAACTGCTTAGAGAGTGCTATAAAAGCACTGTGAAGCAGTATATATTGCTCAGGAAGGGAGGGAGGGAGGGAGGGCATAGTGGCACATTTGTTACAATGCAGTGATGCAGGCTAACTCTGCTCACTGCCTGGAGGTTGATCCTGGCTGGCTCAAGGTTGACTCAGCCTTCCGTCCTTCCGAGGTGGGTAAAATGAGGACCCAGATTGTTGGGGGCAAGAGGCAGACTCTGTCAACCGCTTAGAGAGGGCTGTGAAGCACTGAGAAGCGGCATATAAGTCTAAGGGCTATTGATATATCCCATCTTTGGGGAAACCAGATTCATTTAACAATTGGGTTACTAACTTCATGGCCGCAGTCATTCCTTTAACAATGATGGCTGGAAAGGCTGTAAAATGGGGCAAAAACTCACTTAACCAATGTCTTACTTAACAACATAAGCGTTGGGGCTCAACTGTGGTCATTAAACCAAGCAACTACCTGTATTTCTTCTCCCGCTCCCTTTTCTGGCTCTTTTAGGCCTTAAGTCCACTTTCCTCTCATCACGCTAGAATCAACTGACTTTAAATTTTCCACCGTGCTGTTAATTTTTCCCTTATTAAAAAGAAAGGAACCGCCGTCAATTTCTCCCTCATCCACGTACACCCAAGGGCTGCAGGCACATTAATTAATGCAACAGGAAAAAAAACCACTGCAGGCACAGAGGGTGGTTGTACGCCCCGCCGCAACAAAGAGAGAAGCTGCGGCACTTAAAAATCCACCCACAATCTTTTCCTCAGAGGAAAATGTCCATGAAGATGCAGGAGGGAATGGGACATTTATAGGTCTGAAAAGTCAGGTGCAGGCAGCCATCTCAGGATATCACAAGAGGATATAGGATATAGGGCGTGAAAGGTGAATGGGAGGTGTGCCAAGAAAGGAAGCCGACGGTTGGATAGACGCTGCAGACGCACGTGGAGTAAATCAAAATGTTTGGCCTTGGATGCCAGTCGGAGTAAATACGGGTCACATCTCTTTCCTACGGGAGAAAAGAGGCCATTTGTCTCACACACACACACTAGGGTGTTGCTTTCTTTTTGCCTGCCTCTTACTCAAGCGCTATGCCATCCGCGTGGTGGAAGTCAGGACACACTCTTTCTCCCCCCTCCCTCCCTCCCCCCATGCAATAGCAATAGCACTTAGAGTTATATACTGCTTCCCAGCCCTCTCTCAGCAGTTTACAGAGTCAGCCTCTTGTCCCCCTAACCATCGGGGTCTTCATTTTACTGGCCTTGGAAGGACGGAAGGCTGAGTCAACCTTGAGTCGGTTGGGGTCAAACTCCTGGCAGTGGGCAGACTTAGTCTGCAATGCTGCGTTCGACCCACCGCACACCATGGAAGAAAGGGAAGGGAAGGATGGAAAATAGCAATAGTACATAGACTTATATATCGCTTTATAGTGCTTTCCAGCCCTCTCTAAGCGCTTGACAGAGTCAGCCTCTTGTCCCCAACAGTCTGGGTCCTCATTTTACCCACCTTGGAAGGAGGGAAGGTTGAGTTGACTTTGAACCTGGTGGGATTCGATCTGCCAAAACTGCAGTAGGAGTAGCTTGCAGTACTGCACTCTAACCACTGTGCCGCTGAGACACTAACATCCTTGCAATTATGCAGGGTGCAAATGGACTGGCGCCCGAAAGTGCCATAAAGCCAGAAAAGATCTGTGTGCAGTTTAAAAACCAATTCTGGGCTTCTAGCCCTCTTGACTGCTGCACCGGGAAGTTAAAAGGCAACCCTGCCGTACTGACAATGGCTGAATGATACAGCCGGGACCAGAGGTTAAGAAATTGGGAAAAACTGACCCAAATGGGGAGAAGCAGTAATAACTTTCCCTGAATTTGGTTAATAAGATTTAGAGCCTATTTTCATACCTAAGGCGGGACTAGAACTCACTGTCTCCTAGTGATTGGCCCAAAATCACCTAGTTGGCTTTCATGCCTAAGGCGGGTCTAGAACTCACCGTCTCCTGGTGATCAGGCCAGTCACCCAGAAGACTTTGGTGCCTAGGGAGGAACCAGAACTCCCATCTCCTGGTAAACTTCCAGCTATGTGGACTAACTCCCATCCTTTCAGCAATGGCCATGCAACCTGGGGAATTCTGGGAATTGCAGCCCACCCATTTGGAAACTGTTGGGAATTGCAGGCCTGGATTGTTTTGGATCAACTCACCACAGCTTTTGAGAGTAGGTTGCCTTCTAGGGGAAAAAGAAAACCTGGCCAAGCTTTAACCCCAGCTCTACATTGATTGGCATTAAAAGTAGCTGTTGGACTCTGTTTCCATAAATCAGCAAAAAGTGCGCAGCTCAATTGGATGGTTTATTTCATCAGGTTAAACAGCGCCCAAGCAAAAAACTCCTTCCGATGAGGCCTTCTTTCCAACTGCTTAATCAATGAAATTTAAAAAAAAACAAATTACATAGGAATCCCTGCCAGTATGAAGGGATGAAGGTGAAGGAACTGATGGCCCAAACCTGCCTATTCGACCTCCCTGGGTCATTGCTGGCTTGTCGCTTCAGCAGCCGAACTTTCCAAGGGGGGTGGAGGGAAATAAAAAAGGCAGAGAAACTGTTGAGTTGGGACAGAGCTGCCAAGGCCCCTTGCCAGGACGATGCCACCCGGAAGAAGAGGAGGCCCTTTGCGGCTGCAGGAATGGCCAGTTTTATCTCCCCTTTGGCTTGGCTGCCCTGCCATGCCCGGCAATAAATTCATACTGAGTGCTTTGAAGCCCTGGAATATATGGCAGCTGGCGAAGCGCCAACGAGAAACATCCTGCAGAGCCCAAGGGGAGCAGCTGGCATAAGAGGGCAAGGGTGGGCAGAGGCAGAACAGCCCCTTGGGACCCTGGAGGCTCGGGGATCATGGTTACGGCAGGCAGGCGGGGAGGGAACCACCCCGGGAAGCTGTTTTTCCAACACCTCTTGCAAATTAAGAAGTTATTTCAATAATTGGGCAATTAAGCCTAATTTATACTTGGGAAACACATTAATGGTTCAAGCCTCTTGTTCTGAGCCCTCCTCCCTGGCCCCACCTCACCACCCGTTCTTGCATCAAGTGGTCCCTGTTGCTACAAACAAACCATGACAATGAGGCTTTCGACAGGGAGGAAACATTTGGGGGACGGGAGGAGGAGGAGGAGGAAGAGGGGGAAGAGAAGCAAAAGGAGGAAAAGGAAGAGGAAGAAGAAGAGGAAGAAGAAGAAAATGAAGAGGAAGAAGAAGAATAAAATGAAGAGGAAGAGGAGGAAGAGGAGGAGGAAAGGAAGGAAGGAAGGAAGGAAAGAAAGAAAGAAAGGAAAGGAAGAAAGGAAAGGAAGAAAGAGAGAAACAAAGACTAGATTAGATAGATAAATGATAGATAGACAGACAGACAGATACATGATAGATTAGATAGATAGACAGAGAGACAGATGATAGAGATAGATAGATAGATAGACTCTATCTATCTATCTATCTATCTATCTATCTATCTTAGATAGATAGATAGATAGATAGATAGATAGATAGATCAGGCAAGCACGGGGTCTGATTTCCTTGCCATCCAAAATACAGAATGTAGAGTCACAGGGCTTGGAGGTCCTCTAGTCCAACCCCTGGTTGTCTGGTCTGTCTTTGAAAACCTCCAGTGATGGGAGCACCCACAACTCCAGGAGGCCAGTTGTCTGACTGACTGACTGTTCTCCCTGTCAGGTGATTTCTTCTGACTGCTGGTCCTTGACTTATGACCACAACGGAGTCTAAGATTTCCGTTTGGTAAGCATGCCGTTTGTTGAGTGGCGTGTGTGTGTGTGTGTTTTGCCCCATTTTACGACCTTTTCCAGCCACAGTTGCTAAAGTGAATCACTGCAGCTGTTAAAAAACTAGTCAATATGGTGGTTTAAGCGAATCCGTTGCCTTTGCTTGTCGGAAGAAGGTTGCAAAAGGGGGTGGCTTGACCTTGGGGACACAGCAGCCGTCATACGTACGAGTCGGGTGCCAAGCGTCTGGATTTTGAGGCTGCAAAGGTTTGCCACTGTGGGAAAACCGGCCGTAACCCACTTTTTTCGGGTCCCATTGTGACTTTGGGCGGTCACCACACGAGAGAGATGCTGTAAGCTGAGATGGCCCTCGACTGGATCTCGGTTTAGCAAGCTTCCACTGGTTGCTCCTTGTCCTGCCTTCGGGTCCCTTGGAGAGTAAACCAACCCCCTCTTCTCTGTGACAGCCCCCCCCCAAGTATGGGAAGACTGCTAGGAGGGTCCCCTCGGGCTCCTTCTCTGCGTTGGGACCGCCCCCCCCACCCCCTCCTCCTCCAGGGGGGCTTTGCAGGCAGGTTGTGTATGCCTGGATTCCGCTTTCCATCCTGCCTCTCCTTCCCCTAAGGAGGTTAAAGGGGGGGGGGACACGCAGCCCCTCTCCGCCTCCCATTCTGCATTTCATCTCCATAAGTAACTGGGAAGGAGAGACAGATTCGGCCTTAGGGTCTGAAATCCCTCCCCCCCCTCCTTTCTGTCTCTCTCTCTCCTTCCTCTCCCTTCTCCCTCCCTCCCTCTCCCTTTCTCTCTCTCTCCCCCCCCCGCTTTCTCCCTCTCCCTCTCTTCCTTTCTCTCCCCACTCTTTCCCTCCCTTTCTTTTTCCCTCTCCTCTTTCCCTTTTTCTCTTTCCCGCTTTCTCCCTCTCTCCCTTTCTCCCGCCACTCTTTCTCCCTCCCTTTCTCTTTCTTTCTTTCTCCCTCTCCTCTCTTCCCTCTCTCCCTTTTTCCCTCCCTCCCGCTTCCTCTCTACCACTTTCTCCCTCTCTTCCTCTTTCTTGCTTTCTCTCCCCACTCTTTCTCCCTCCCTTTCTTTCTCTCCCTCCTCTCTCCTTCTCTATCTCTCCCTTTCTCTCTCTCCCACTTTCTCCCTCTCCCTCCCTTGCTTTCTCTTCCCCCTCTCCCTCCCTCTTTCTCTTTCTCTCCCTCCCTTTCTCTCTCCTCTCTCCCCCTTTTCTTTCTCCCTCCCTCCCTCCCTCTTTCTCTCTCTGACACACATACACACACACACACACACAGGCTCAGTGCTGATCACACCACAGCCCAGCACTTTCAGGGCTGCTACACCCCATTGGATTTTTTATTTTATTTTTGCAGAGCTGAGGATGCTACCGGCTTGTGCCTTGGCATGACTGCACCCCATGTTCATTTCCATAATCCTTATTCTTCTGGCTATATATTGAGCACTGGAGCATGGTCTTCGGAGTGCGTCAGTTGCAAATCACAGAGAAGCTGCTGCTGCTTCTTTTTTTTAAAGCCACCCTGCAAGGCTTTGACTTCCAGATTGCAAAGCAAGAGTCTCTCTCGGGAAAGAGGGGGGGAAATGGGGATCCATAGCCTTTCACAATCATTCAGAGGGGAAGATGTGGTTTGATGGAATCGGGCCCAAAGGTTTGGGGGCGGAGAGGTAGGAGAATCGGGAAGGACCATCTCTCCCTCTCCCTCTCCCTCCCCAGAGCAGACTCACATTGCCCTCCAGGAATGCACACACAGCCAAGAAAGCAGCCTGGCCATTGATTATTCATTCATGTTGGCAGGCTGAGTCAAGGAGGAAGCCAAACAGACAATGAGCACTGGAAGGAGATCTTCAGGGATTCACTGCATTAAGCCCTCCATGTGATGATCATCGGAGGTGGGGAGCCCAGCCAGCAGACATGCTTAGGCAAGCAAAGCGGGCTTGGCAGCTCGTGTGCCAACAAGAGGCTCATCTCATCGCCAGTGGCACAGCCTTTTCAAGGTCACCAGGAGGAGGAGGAATAAGAAAGAGGAGGAGGAAGAGACGAAGAGGAGGAGGAATAAAAAGGAGGACAGGAAGAATAAGAAAGAGGAGGAGGAAGAGATGAAGAGGAGGAGGAATAAGAAAAAGGAGGAAAGTGGAGGAAGAGGCAAACTGGAAGAAAGAAGAGGAGAAAGAGAAGGAATAGGAAAGAAGGAGAAGAAAGGAGAAGGGGGCAAAATAGAAGAAAAGAGAAGAGGAAAAAGAGAAGGAATAGGAAACAGGAGAAGCGGTGGGAGTAGGAAGGAACGGAGGAGGAAAAATTTAAAAAAGAAGAAAGAAGCAGAATAGGAAACAGGAGGAGGAGGAGGAAGGCTGAAGAAGGGGAAGATGGGACCTGCTTTTTTTTGGGGGGGNGAAGGGGAAGATGGGACCTGCTTTTTTGGGGGGGGGGGGAAGATTTGCTATTTTCAAGACAAGCTCCACCCCGAGGCCCAATGCTTTTCCTCCCATGATGCCCTGTGCAACTTTTACTTGTAGCCTGAGTAAAAAAAAAGCCTCCTTACTTCATCACTTCATCAGCACCTGTGGAGCTGCAGCCAAATTTAGAATCTGCACACTTCTAACTATTGTTTATTTTACTTATTTATCAAACTATGGCCACTGGCAGAAGACACTCTACTCTTTGGGCTTGGGGATGCATTCATTCGAGAATGTGAAGGGGGTCCTGGATGTTATAATTCACACACAGCCACACATTCAAAAATAATAACAATAACCGAAGCAACTGAATCTCAGTGGAGATTCTCAGACAGCTTCTCGACTGAAGAAGCTTCTTGGATGAGAAGCAAAAGCAAAAAAAGGAAAGGGAAAAAAAACAAGAAAGCACAGTTACCTTTTGGGGGAAAAAAAGCACCTTTGGGACCAAGCAACTGATGGTAAAAGCTGCTAAAGATACTGGCTCTTGTCTTTCCCCCTCCCCCAGACCCATTAAAGACACCCACCCCTCTCTCCTAAAAGCATTGCTTTCCACTGATGTTTTTAAACTGTAGTGATTTTATTTTGGTGTTTATCGACAGCTGGTGAAATGTTTTTGGTTGAATTGTTGGGGAAGAGAGAAGAAGGCAGGTCTCTGGGTATCTCTCTCTCATACACACACATAGCCACCAAATCACGTGAAGTATTAATACCGCTTTGTAAGGCTTGGTGAGACCACACTTGGAATACTGCATGGAGTTTTGGTCATTGTATTATAAAAAAGATGCTGAGACTCTGGAAAGAGTGCAGAGAGAAGAGCAACCAGGATGATGAGGGGACTGGAGGCTTAAACATACGATGAACGGTTGCAGGAACTGAGCATAACTGGTCTGGTGAAGAGAAGGACCAGGGGAGACAGGAGAGCCATCTTCCAATATTTGAGGGGCTGCCCCAGAGAGGAGGAAGGGGGTCAAGCTATTTTTCAAAGCACCTGAATGCCAGACAAGGAATAATGGATGGAAACTGACCCAGGAGAGATTCAACCTAGAAATAAAGAAAAACTTTCTGACAGTGAGAACAATCCACCCATGGAACAGAAGTTGCCTTTGGAAGTTGTGGGAGCTTCATCCCTGGAGGCTTTCAAGAAGAGATTGGACTTCCCTCTGTCAGAAATGGTTTAGTGTTTCCTGCCTGAGAAGGGAGTTGGACTAGATGACCTACAAGGTCCCTTCCAACTCTGCTATTCTATTCTATTCTATTCTATTCTAAATAGCATGTATAGGTAGCCCACGACTTTACAACAGTTCGCTTAGTGACAGTTCAAATTTACAACGACACTAAAAGAAAAAGGACTTGTTACAATCGTTTTTCACATTTCCGACCACTGCAGCATCTCCCATAGTCACATGATCCAAATGTGGACGCCTGGCAGCTGACTTGCATTTATATTCATTTATAAATAGAGGAGTCAGTTGCCAAGTGTTTAAATTTTGATCATGTGACTATGGGGATGGTTGCCACGGTTGGAACTGTGAAAAACGGTTGTGAGTCCCATTTTTCAGTGCTGTTGCAACTTTGAACAGTCACTAAAGGAACTGTTGTAAATTGAGGACTACCTGTACATGGAATGGAATGGAAGGGGATGGGAATAGAATAGAGAATAGAATAGAATAGAATAGAATAGAATAGAATAGAATAGAAAATAGAATAGAATAGAGAATAGGACAGAATAGAATAGAAATACAGAATAGAACAAACAGAATACAGAATAAATAGAATAGGATATAGAATATGGAATAGAATAGAGATAAGAATAGAAATGCAGAATACAACAGAATGTAGAATAAATAGAACAGAATATAAAATAGAGAATAGGATAAGATGTAGAATATAGAATATAGAATAGCATACAGAATAGAACAATGCAGAATAAATAGAATATAAAATATAGAATAGAACATAGAATAGACTGCAGAACACAACAGAATGCAGAATAAATAGAATAGAATAGAATGCAGAATACAATAAGAATGCAGAATAGAATATGGAATATGGAATGGGTGTTGGAAGGGACCTTTTGAGGTCTCCTGGTCCAAGAAAGACACCATTCCAGAGCAGCGTGCTTCCTTTTACAACAAGAATTCCTAAAGAAGAATTCTTTATGCACATGCATTTGTCACCAACTGGCAAGGCATAAAAAAACCAGTCCTATTTATAAAAAACTAAAAATAACACTTGTTCCTGTTTCCAATCTCACTTGAGTTCTGGAGACAAGCAAGTTCCGGCCATTAATACCTGGACGCCCAGCCTTTGTCCCCAGAGGTGCAACTCCTACCTGTGACCCAGAATTTGAGGCTGAAACCCACCCCCTACCAAGGATTAAAAAGCTGAGTATTGCTTGAGGGTCCTGCTGGAAAGAGGCTGCCAAACCAGAGGGAGGCCATTTCGGAGAAGAGGCACTGATGGTGATTAATGAGCTGGAGGAACCAGCTCTAAGTAGAAAGGGAGAAGAAGAAAAGAAGAGCAAAATTAAATATTTAAGCTTGACTAAACGACAATTAAAGGGAGTGGATGGGGGTTGGGGTAGGGGAAGAAGGAAGATAAATATTTCAAGGGTGTGATAGCTGCTCTGGGCATGGGTGTGTGTGTGTGTGTGTGTGTGTGTGTGAAGGGAGAAAACTGGAGGAATTATTTACGACAATGACAGGAGTGGAGAAACTTTGAGAAGGGATAAGGAAAAATTCCTCTGAATACCAAACGACTGGGGAAACAATTGCAGAGAAGAGCAACGAGGATGATTAAAGGCTCGGAGACTAAAACATATGAGGAACTGCTGCAGGAATTGGGCATGGCCAGTCTAGAGAAAAGGAGAACTAGGGCAGACAGAATAGCATCTTCCAATATTTGAGGGGCTGCCACAGAGAGGAGGAGGGGGGGTCAAGCTATTCTCCAAGGCACCTGAAGGCCAGACAAGGAATAATGGATGGAAACTGAACAAGGACAGATTCAACCTGGAAATAAGGAGAAAGTTTGTGAAGACAATTAACCAGTGGAACCAGTTCAGAACTTGTGGGAGCTCATCACTGGAGGTTTTCAAGAAAAGATTGAATAGCCACCTATCTGAAATGGTATAGGGTTCTCCTATGTGGGCAGGGGGGAGGGGGGTTGGACTAGAAGACCTCCAAGATCCCTTCCAGCTTTATTCTGACGTTGTACGGATCATTAAGTCGCTGTCAAGTCTTAGCAATCACACAGATCAGTGTTTCTGAACCTTGGCAGCTTGAAGACGTATGGATTTTAAGATGAGAGAGAGGGAGAGAGAGGCAGGGAGGAAGGGAGGAGAGAGGGGGAGGGAGAGAGGAGAGAAGCAGAGAGAGGGAGGAGAAAGAGGGAGAGGGAGGAGAGGAGAGAGAGAGGAGGACAGGGAGGGGAAGAGGGTAGAGGAGAAAGAGGGAGGGAGAGGGAGGGAAGGAAGAGAGAGGGAGAAAGGGAGGAGAGGAGAGAGAGGGAGAGGGAGGGAGGGAGAGAGAAAGAGGGAGAGAGAGGAGAGGAAAGAGAAAGGGAGGGAGAGAGGGAGGAGAGGGCTACTGGATTTGCTCCTCAAAATCCTCTCTTCCTTCTCCCATCCTCCCGCCCTTGGGAAGACTAGCATTTCAGGAGCAAGACAAATGCTCGATATATAACCAGGGGTTAGGGGAGGAGAGGAGAAATGCATGATGAAAGTCCAAAGAGAGATAAACATTTCTTTTAAGGTTGCCCTGTTTTCCCCAGCTCCTTCGATAATGAGTAGAAAGCTGGGTGTGTGTGGTTTCTCTTTTAAGCGTTTGCACGCTTAAAAGTGGTAGTAGCTCCTGGTAGTAGCTCCCTGGTTGAAATTCTTTGCTTGGTGTTGCTCCTGCAGTGGGGGGAGAGAGGGAAGGGGGGGGGGAAGGGAAAGGACCCAAGGTGATAACCACTTTTTCCTGCAGAATGGGAGGGAGGGAGGGAGGGAGGGGGCAGGATTTGTACAGACAGGATGGTGGGGATGTTGTAAGGAACGGCCACAGCTCCACCTAGGGGGAAAACTCAAGACAGCCTGGCTCTGCAGCTACAGGTGTGGCACAGAACAGGACCTCACCTGCCTGGAGGTGCCACAGGGAGGGGTCTGCCAAGCCGCCCTTCGTTCAAGGAAAACACTTTTCGAATCAGCACAAAGGCTCGGATCGTGAAGCAAATGAAAACCCTCTTGGTATTTAGCGGAGGAGAAACCCTGGCTCGTTTAGAACATGGTTTGGCGAAGCAGCCATGGTGAGAACTGTGTAACCTTAAGGAAGAGACTCCCAGTTTATGATTGGTGCTCATAAGCAGCAATTTGATCTTGCATTATCCCATGCACCTCTTATGCATCATATTCATATTCCATTACTTGCTCAATACCCATGATTCACGACAACACTATGTGGTGGGGCTTAGTTTTTTGGGGGGAAAATAAGGAGGGGGGGGGGGAAATTCTGCCTCTGCCTACCAGCATCCATCGGTATTCATCTGGCTAGCGTTCTGTCAGTGTGTGAGAGACTTGAGGTCTGTTTGGAAACTGAAAGAATATTTGCTGCATGAGCAAGAAGGAGACAGCAAGGAGCCTGTGTGTGGCTTAGCTCAACTGTTCTGTACTAAAGCTGCTTGGTGCTCTGAAACTGAAACTCCTCTCCTCTGCCTGTGTTTTGCATTTGGAAAAGATTTCTTTCCAGGTGGGGAGGGGGAGTAGTACTCCTTAGCATCAGAGCACATTAATAATAATAATAATAATAATAATAATAATAATAATAGCAATAATAATAATAGCAATAACAATAACAATAATAATACTAATAATAACAATAACAACAATAACAACAATAACAACAATAACAACAATAATAATAATATAGGAAATACTAATACTCTGATGGTGATTTCGAAAAACCCTTTCTTAGTGAGCCCTTAGGAGCCAAGAGGAACAAACGGGTTAAATTTCAAGTTTGTCGGCTTTACAGTTCTGGAGATTTTGTAATGATGCATGAGTGGCATTTCACTTTTATATAGAGAGATTATTACGCATCTCATCCTCTTTGTGGAAATAAAACTTTCAATAAATTAAGACCGTGCCAAATTTAAGGGTACATTTTAGAAGAACACAAGTTAAAAACGGTGAGAAGACCTTTATCTGCCTCAGTGACTGCCCAAGCTTTTGACAATAATGTAGTTGTGTGGTCATCTGTACCACACAAGATGTGATTATGGTGAGTTGTGTGCTCACCATAAACCAAGATTCACAAACCAAGCGACCAGTGCTTGGCACAATGCTACAACCAAACAAAGCACATCCCAGTCCCAGCACCTTGAAGCGAACCCTCTCACAAGCAGAGTGACAAAGTCTACAACACAACAAGCAAAATAATAGGTTCATTCCAAAGAACATCACCAGATAAAGAGACGACTCTCCGGTCTGGTTCTCGCTATGCACAAGATCATAATGTGGTTTGGGCAAATGTTGGCTTAGCATGGGATGGGAATCTCAGCACTGCCATGAACTTCTGTTTAGCTGACGCCACTCAAAATTCTTAGTTAGATGAGCTAAGGAAACCCTGTTTTCCTCCTCCCCCCAAAAGTGTGGCGTAACGTAGAGAACATGGCTGGCTGCAGAATTCTGGGAGTTGAAGTCCCCAAGTCTTAAAGATGCCAAGGCTGGAGATCCCTGGTATAATGGTTAAGATGGCATCAGTGAGACCCAGATTCAAGTCTCCTCTCCGAACAGAAGCTCATTGGGTGCTCTAAACCAGTGGTCGCCAACTGGTGGGCTGGGGACCACTGGTGGTTGGTGAGAAAATTTTGGTGGTCCACAGAGAAATGTCACCCCCAAAGCAATTAATCCAGGCTGCCCAGGAACACAAGGCTTGTGTCGCTTGCACTGCAAATAACATGAGGTAGTGAGGGGAGAGGGGAAAGGGCAGAGGGGGGAAAGTTGCCCCACTCACTCCACACATCTGGCCTGGCCACTGGGCTGCTTCTTTCTGCTTCTTCCTTCTTCTGTTTTTGGCTGCGCACAAGGAAAGCAGCAGAAGTCTTTCTTTCTCTCCCCCAAACTCCACCAGAAATGAGTCTTTGGGACCCTGCAAGGCCTCNTCTTTCTCTCCCCCAAACTCCACCAGAAATGAGTCTTTGGGACCCTGCAAGGCCTCCTGCTCCAAGAGGCTGCGCCGGCAAAGACTCATTTCTCGCTGAATTTGGGAGAGAGAAAGAAAGGTTTCTGCTGCTTTCCTTGCATGAAGCCAAAAGTCTCTCTCTCTCTCTCCCTCCCCCAGAGAACAGAGATGGAGACGATGTCCTGCGATCCCAAATAAAGATCGATCGGTAGGAAAATGGGGTGGGGGATTTTTCTGCAGACTTTTTTGCAGATTTTCCTAGGGTCTCTGGTCCCCTCTGGATTTAAAATTATGAGTTTGGTGGTCCCTGAGGTCCAAAAGGTTGGCGACCCCGCTCTAAACCAATCCCTGTCTCTCAGTCCATCCCACCTCACAGGGTTGTTGTGGGGGAAAAAAATGCAAGGAAGGAGTGTAATGTAGCCCGCCTTCGATGAAGGCTGGTATACAAATCAGTGTTTCTCAACTTTAAGATGTATAAAAGAACCTCAACTCCCACAATCCCCCGGGGGCTGAGGTTGAGAAACAGGGATATAGATCAAACCGACCATCACTCGAAGAGCCCATAATAACCTCTGCCATGTTCAGGTAAGGCTGGGGAAGGCCTTTGCAGGAAAAGACCACTGTCAGGTAGCATCAAGCCCAGCCCTGGAGGCTAACCCCAAAATAATGGGTTTCTCTTGGGCCTGGCTGCTGAATATAGTCGTGAGGATTAGCCCCCTCTGACAGCCTCTTTCCTAATCTCCCTTTTTACACAACCTAAATTCACTGCCACACAAAAGGACCCACAGGCAAGCTCACCCCCTGTGGAGGTTTTCATTTAACTCCAGCCCCTCCTCACCCCTCCTAGCTGAGAAAAGTGGAAAAACCGCATTCTGCCCTCTTTCTGCTTTGTGCTTTTCAAACAGGCCTCGGAAAAATGGCTCGGGTGGCTGTTTTAAAGAAACACAGGAAAAGCCTGCCCTGAATGTTACTTCTGGCAGGGACGCTGCTGCGTACAATATCTCTGCATAGAGTATTGTCCCAGCTGTCATCTGTCACCCCACTGAAAGCACTTAGCTGCTTACAACTTTTCTTTTTTGTTCCAAAGAGCTACTGGGAGAAAATATCTCGAA